>CABFPE010000933.1:0-17350 GCA_900660155.1 Hofstenia miamia | reverse complement strand
TATATATATATATATATATATATATATATATGTATTGGTTGATCTTGCGCACCACTTTCACAGGGTATTCACGCAATCTATCTAGAATAGTCCCTTGTGACTTCTTGGTAATCTATATATTGCCGTGAAATATGTTGTGTCTTAATGAAATCCGTTCTAAAATGAACGATTGAGTAGATTAAAAATCACTATTGCGCGCTTGACAAAATTTTGATAAACTACTTAATTTGTGAATTATTTAGTTGTTAAGTTAAAAAACTAACATTGCGCGCTTAGCCTAATTCAATAACTTCCATTTTGAAAATGTTATTGACCTGTGTAAAATTTCTTGTAATGTTAATTGTCATCTTCTTATATTGCATTGATAAAAATATAGAACTTATTGACATTATATCGTAACATAAGAAGCATAAATTTTAAACTTCAGAAGAGGCTCAAAATCGTTTGAATTAAATTAATGTCTTTTACTTATTTCACAAAGTCATATAAGCACTGCAGGAGTAGAGATCGATAATTTAATGTATTTTTGAACTGCTTGATATTTTAAAAATTAACTGAATGAATAATAAATTGCATTCAAAGATCAAATTTCAAATTGTTCACCTTCGGGTCTCATGCAGGATTCTAATTTCTTTCTTCAACTTTTTAATGGAATCACCCAGCTATTTCATTGGAAAACCAAACCATGCCATTTGAAGTGCACGTTTTAAGAATAAGACACTTTCATTATTTTAGTGCAGACCATCTGCTCTAGTTGGGAACAAACGAAATGATGTTGAGAGGTGAAGGTCTGGTGATGAAGCAACCCATTCTTTTGAAGACTGGTAAGTTGTTTCAACACCATTCTTAAGTGACATTAGCTTTATCTGAGGTTCATAATCTTGCTGAAAATAGCAAATTTGACGAGTGAATAGAGTATTGGACTAGAAAGCCAACGCACATGAGGATGTAATTTATATTTCTTTCTTAATGTTCACTACTTGATCAACAAAAACAAGTTTCTTTTTAACAAATGGTGAGACCCCTGTCCAAGTAATTTGTTAAGCTATATAAATTTGCTTCCTTTGGCAAACGATCAATATTAGAAGCAAAAACTTTGATGCTTTAACTGTTCCATTTCATTTCCACATTGAAAACATTTCATTTGAAAAAAAGCATATTGTTTACCGTTTACGTCTTAATGTGTGAACCACAGAAGACGGACTTTGCATTTGTTCACAATGTCCACTTTATTCCTTTGATTTAGCATTTGAGTTTTTTCATTTTCAGTGAATGTAATTGTAGACCAGTTTACAATACTCTCTAGTCAACTTTTTACCAGACCTTTTGCGATTTCTTCGACTTTGAAGTTGGCCATTTTTCATGGGTTGTGTGAGCAGGTATAGTTTTGGACGGGCTCGTATTTACAGTGATTCTCATTCATATTTTAACATTTGTTTTCTGCCCAGGAAACATTCCATTGTTGGTCCACTAATGGGCCATTGTTGATGCCATTATTGGCCATTGGTGGTAAATGGCCGCTGGCCCATTGTTATCCCAAAAATGTTTGCCAACTGTAATCCATTACTGGGCCATTGATGGCAATCATTACTGTTTAAACAAACACAAGCCCAACAAAGGACAATACAATACCTTTGGGATCCTGTCATTCATATTTAATACTAACATTTGTTAGAAATTTGAAAGAAAGTTTTGCTTATAAATGATAACAATAAGCATAAAAATCTGCCAAATTTACCAAAGAATTTTAATTTTAAAATTAAGTACACTTTTGAAATAATAATATCTTAAGTCGTGAAAAATCTCTTCTGCTGAAGTTTAGCTTTTTTATATAACTCTTAATTTCAAAGTGTCCAAATATTTATGAATAAATTATTTTTAAAATACGCTTAGCAGGTATATCATAATTTTCTACAAAATAAAAATTTCAAAATATCTTTTCGCATTTCCTTTTATTATATTAAAAGGAACTAGGAATCAAAATAATGAAGTGACTTTTATTTGCAAGCATCTCCTTATTGATTATTGATTACTAAGGTTGCTACTGATGCCGCTAATGATTCACCAATGGGCCACTGATGGCATCAGTGGTCACAAATATGTTTCCCATCAGCAGTTTACTGATTATGGCCAATGTTATATTATGATTTGTAATTCGCAACTTTGTATAATTTGATTAAGTTAAGGACAGAGGCGTATTTAGGTGGGGGCCTTACGCCTACCCCTCTTTGGGCAGGCCAATTTCTACTCATTCTCATACGATCGGATCGATATATTAATGAACAGTGTTTTTGTTTGACATAAAGTAGTATTTCATGTTTATTCTTATTACCTCCGTCTGTATTTTTGGTTTATTTATCCTTTATTCACGGACGAGCACGACATTATGTTAAGAGGGTAAAAAACTACATAGGCCTATATGTCTCTGATAAGAATTGGGCCTTCCCCTTTTAGAAATAACTCGATACGCGCTTGGTTAAGGATACAATTGAAACTGTGGATAGCATATTACACCAAATATTTATGAATAAATTATTTTTAAAATACGCTTAGCAGGTATATCATAATTTTCTACAAGATAAAAATTTCAAAATATCTTTTCGCATTTCCTTTTATTGTATTAAAAGGAACAAGGAATCAAAATATGAAGTGACTTTTATTTGCAAGCATCTCCTTATTGATTATTGATTACTAAGGTTGCTTCTGATGCCGCTAACGATTCACCAATGGGCCACTGATGGCATCAGTGGTCACAAATATGTTTCCCATCAGCAGTTTACTGATTATGGCCAATGTTATATTATGATTTGTAATTCGCAACTTTGTATAATTTGATTAAGTTAAGGACAGAGGCGTATTTAGGTGGGGGCCTTACGCCTACCCCTCTTTGGGCAGGCCAATTTCTACTCATTCTCATACGATCGGATCGATATATTAATGAACAGTCTTTTTGTTTGACATAAAGTAGTATTTCATGTTTATTCTTATTAACTCCGTCTGTATTTTTGGTTTATTTATCCTTTATTCACGGACGAGCACGGCATTATGTTAAGAGGGTAAAAAACTACCTAGGCCTATATGTCTCTGATAAGAATTGGGCCTTCCCCTTTTAGAAATAACTCGATACGCGCTTGGTTAAGGATACAATTGAAACTGTGGATAGCATATTACACTTAAGATGGAACACCTTGCTACATACAAGCAATTGAATTCATAAAGTGCTCATATAAACAAGAGCTGGAATTTAAATTGTGCTATCAAATAAGAAAGGTTAAGGAAATTCATTTGTTATGAATATTAAATTTGATCGGTCATAATTTTAAATTATTAAATTCATATTTGTTCGCTAGATGGCAGATTGATCTAGCAATGCCATTAATGGGCCATTGTCGGGCCATTCATGGATATGAGACAGATATAAATAATACTTTTTGAAAATTGAAATCAAAGTTTAATTTAATGCTTATGTTATATATAATAATAAAATAATTTCTCTGTAAAATTGTGGAATTTTAATATTTTTTATTGGTTATGATTGGCAAATGAATAGCAAAGGTGTGGCCATTGTTGGCCAAGGGTGCCAGCAGTGAGCCATTGTTGGGCCAAAAATGGTTCTTTCCTGGGTATCTATTAGGTATCATGGTCATCTAGAAAAACATACAGTACTGGTATTAAAAGTTTGGACAGTACCAGTATTTGTAATGAGCATAGACCAGTGATGCAAAACATCAACCAATCAGGTGCCTAGGCCTACTATGTTTATTTAAGCTAGTAAAAGCCAATTAGCTTTGATTTACCGTCCTTTGATGACTACTACATGCAAATTTTCCTGCTGTGCTAAACCTTGAGCAGTCAAAAGAGTTCAGACAGTTAAAAAATACATGTTAGATGTATATTAACTGAACAATACTGACAAATCACTATTCTACAAACATAATAGCACCTTTAAACCCAAATTAATAAGCAATTGGGTCCCCCTCGCATGGAAACTTTTTCCATGTGCTTCTTTTTGATTGCTTCCTACAGCTCATTCAGGTTTTTATGCTGAGCTTCGAAAACATGGGTTTTCAGAATAGCCCAGATATTTTCGATTACATTCAGACCTGGGCTTTGTCCAGGCCAGTTTTCTAGAACTAAAATATTACTTGCTTCCAAAAATTCCTTTGTTACCCGCGATCTGTGGGCACAAGCTCCATTTTATTGAAATACTCTGTCTTCCCCAATGTAAGGTAGGAAATTTTCACGCAAAATTTCAATAAACTCGACTATTTACAGTTGAGTCCACATTTGCGACTTTCCTCAGACTGGTGCTTGATATGAAACATCAGACCATCAGTGAACCTCCATAAATTTCATCGTTTTCTGGGTATATTTTGGCATAGCATAATTAGTCTTTCCCGAATTTCTCCGTATGAACTGACACTGACTAAAAAAGAGTTCACATTTTGATTCGTCAGAAAAAATAACCTGACTCCAGAATTCAGCAGATTTCTAGCTGTAAATGCGGGCGAATTTAAGTTAGTGAATTTGTTGACTGTTTGTAAGAAAAGGTTTTTTGGCCACACTCGATCAGATAAACCATATTTTTGCAAAAGTCGATGGCAGGTACTTTTATGACAGTCACCTGCCCAATTTCGTTTCAATTGCCCCGAAGTCAAGTGAGGGTTTGCTTTAGATAGCCGAAATAGTGATCTTCTGGATGTTTCCGGCGTCTTTTTAGGTCACCCTGGACATTGTTTTGGTGTAACACTACTGGTACTTTTAAAATGTGAAATAATATCCCGAACAGTCGATTTAGAGGTTCCAGTAGCTCTGTAAATTTTGCACACAGACATCTGATGATGTTCGATTATCAACTGGTAAATGGCCTCAGGCGTCGTTTTTCCAAGCATTGGTGCTCAGAAATAATGTGAAAAGTGCAAGTAAAGTAATAACAAACGACTAACATGCGAGTTTTGGGCGCAATGATAAGCACTAACAGCATGAAGAAATCGTCTGAACACCTTTGACTGCTCCAAATTGAACACAGTAAGCAAACTTGCATGTATTGGTCATGAAAAAACGGTAAATCAAAGCTAATTGGAGTTCAGTAATCTATCGCAATGCGTACTAGGCCTAGGCACCTGATTGGTTGATCCTGCGCTCCACTGTTCTATGCTTGTGCCAAGCATTGCCACTGTCCAAAAAATTAATTCTGGTACTGTATTAGACTTGAACTAAACACACGTTACATTAAATTACATGATTATTTGCAAAATCCAATAAATTGTCTGCTGTAGTATCTTGAAATACACGCACATGTACACCAATTGGAATGAGAAGAATAAGTCAGTTGCACCAGCTGAGTGACTTGTGAGAACTTGGAGCTCCCCACATCTGATAGTGATTCCAATTTTAAATTTTTAATATTCCAAAGGATTAGACAAGTTGATATTATTATAGTTTATTCGATTTATTAATATTACTACTTGATACAATCATTCAAAGCTAAACAATTTTCAATCATGCATAGAATATACATTGTATGTGATTCAAAATTGATTGAATTAAATCAAATTGTTCCATATCATTTTTGTATTTTTTACTAGGTTTGTAGACACCACTGGAAAGAACTACTTGTAACATGTAGGTAGATTGCATAAGCCTGATTATGTGAAAATCAACAAGAACTTTAATTTCAAAGTATCACGCCAGATTAGAATTTAATTGACTAAAATTCTTTAGGGATTGCCCCAAGCTTAAATTTCAAATAATTCACTAAATATAAACTATTATTTTACTACACAATTTATTCATACTTTATGATTTAAAGTAGTTAGAGAATGTAAAGACTATTTTCACTCTAAAATGTAAGAACACATCTCTTACAGTGATCAAAAGAAAGATATTAGTTCCAGAAGAAGGGTACAAAACATAGTAACTAAGTGCCTTCAGTATTTTGGTGTTGTAGCTGTGTCAAATTTTAGCACTTTAAGAATAAAAAGGTTTGAATAAATTTTATAAAGTATTCATTCATTTTTTGTTATCCGGGGGTATTAAGGGGTTAGATGAAGATTTTGCGATGAGAAACCTTTCTTGCAGTTTTGTCAAACTGCTGTATACTTAATGTGAACATCCATACTTTCAATGATAAACATTGTTATTTCTATTAATCCATTTCAGTTTGTTGTTAAACCCTAAACCGTTAGCTCCAACATGTAATACTGAATATATGTTAAATGTATCCACAAGTATTTATAATGAGTAACATTCACGTATTTAGGTTGTATTGGATTGCGCTGACCCAACGCCTTAATAGTGGATGAATCCCATTCATACAACTCTTGGTGTCACTTGTGGTTAATTTGTAAAATAAGTCAAGAGAAGTTGCTATTGTTAAACATTGAATTTGGATATTTATAATAGAAATTCCAGTGTAAATTTATAAGAACAATTTAACCATCAATGTTTAGATAACACTTAATTCGTTATTACTAATGCAATATTTAATTTACACAAAATTGCTTCTCTCTTTGTTCATCAGTGGGCATCGGAGATCTAATTATTTAAAACAATTATACATGTAGCAAACAATAACTAATTC
This sequence comes from Hofstenia miamia, assembly GCA_900660155.1. NCBI lineage: Eukaryota > Metazoa > Xenacoelomorpha > Acoela > Hofsteniidae > Hofstenia > Hofstenia miamia. Next base: position 10,767 of record CABFPE010000933.1, on the reverse strand, counting down.
TATCAGTATTCAAAGTATTAACATAAAGTAATTCATCATTAGATCCAATTTCGCTTAAGGCTTTGATAATCACGCTTTAATAAATTAGGCAATAACAAGTTAGTAATTAAATTAGTAATGTAAACGATCTTCTTCAGCTTCTTTGACATCTATCTGCAACTAGACCACCACCATTGCCTCATAGAATATTTAGCTAAGTTGTATAATGTGTAACACTAATTAATTAAGTAAAGAAACGACATAACCTCTCCAGTAAAATTTTATTGATACAAAATTTTGTTAAAATTTTACGTTTTCATTAAAACAATTTTTTAATATACCACAACAATACTAAGGGGTGAAGATTATGGAATTAAAGTCATGCAGTTTAAGATAGATTACTGCACAAAAAAGAAAAATATATTAAAATAGAATCTTATTGATGATCATCTTTATTCAGATTATCTTTTGAACATTCCATTGAAAATAAATTAATGAATAAATAATTAATTAAATAAATAAATAAATATATATATATATATATATATATATATATACAATGTGTTAACNTGTAAGAAGTTGATAAAGAATTTTATTCAGAATTCTTATTTTGTTTCATATTAACAGTTTGATTATTTAGTACAATGTCGAGCTAATTGAGTGGTGTTTAGTAGTGGTCTGGATACATCACAGGGAACGATTCTAGGGTCTCTGTGCCAGATCATGAAAGTGCACATATGTTAGGTGTAGGGGTTTTTCTCTCGATTAGTCGACTAGCATTTCATTTCTACTTGTATTAAATAATTGATTGTCAGCAAACAGTTGGATGACCAAACTCTAGGAATTCTATTAATATTATTTTAGATCCAAATTAATCAACCTATAAAGTGACCATACATGTAGTAAATTATAAATGTAGGTTAGGAAGTTGTTTGAACAGAATATATCTAAATAAGCCAATATATTTCGGTAATGGCTACATGTAATATTTAACAAACAACTAGTAACAGTTCAGGTTGCAAATTGATATAACACTTTAACACAATAGAGTTTAAGTCGAGTGTTGTCATGTCATAAATGCACACCATGAATTGTTCAGTAATTATTTAAAAATCAAAATTGTCTGTATATATATGTTATTTAGGATGTGTATGCATATAAACTGGATGTGGAGATCCGCTTTGGGCAGGTGCCCACTAGGAGATCATTATGGAGGTTACCACATGGCTTTGTCACCTAAAAAGTGAGCAGTTAATTCGAGGTTACATAAGTTAACAGAAGAAACTAGTCAAGCAGTAATCATAAGTAAATCCTTACTCGCAATGACACAGCTAATGTTATAAAGTAACAGTAGATAAACAGTGACAATGCCTGGTAGAGGATATTACATGGCGACCATGACAGCCAAGAACCACCCGCAAGACAAGAATGTAAGCTACAAATGAAAGTACAAAAGCAGCGAATTGTTACATGAACTAACTATGGTAAGAGAAAGAGAGATACCCCAAACCAAAAAATGCACTTCACTGGGATCTTGGAATCGTGACCCAGAGATGGGAAAGCCACTACAAACCAGAAGAAAATATGACAAAAGGAAGAAAAGGAAGTGCAAAGAAAACTGCAACAAAAGCACTAACTCCCAGAACAATTTGATCATCACCATACTTTGGCAAAAATTCAGCAACAGATGCCACAGACACAGAACTACAATGATTATGCTAAGGAAGAGCCAAGAAAGCGAGGAAATCCTAAAACAAAAGGTAGAACAATTGACTGAGAAAGTCAAAGAGATGGAACGACAAAATGAATTGATACTAAGCGAAATTAGAGTGAATATGGAAATGCGGTTAGAGGAACAAAATCAGCTATTTCAAAACGAAATTAAAATCCTCACTCACCAACTGTCAGAGTCCAACAAAAGATTTTTAGAACAAAACCAACAATGGCAAGAAAAAAATCAAGAACTGGAGAGAACAAATAGACAACTAATTGAGGATAATGACCTACAGGCAGGAGAACTTGAACAATTGAAAGATAAACTGAGATTGCTACAACTAACGGAAGAGGAGAATAAAAACAACATGCAAACCCACGAAATCGAATTCCATGCCAGAAAGGAAAGCAAGCTACAGGCACCAACTATGCCGACCCGCAAGGAGGTAACATTTGAAGAATCAGATGAAGAGTCTGACCTTGAAAAACAGAAAATAATAAACGAAATTATGAAAGCAGTGACCACGCAACTGCAAGAGGAGGATATGATAACAAATCATAAGAAGCCAAAATATGAGAATTTGATTTTACCGCAATTAACAGGCAATGACACAATACCATGTAAAGCTACACTACCCAAATTCAACAGTAGAGTAGATGGCTACAATCCTACATTTGCCAAGTGGCTGCAAATGTTCGAACTAACAATGGCGGAATGGAAGGTGAGCCAATGGGCAGCAGCAGCGAGACTCTCATTATATCTAACAGGAGCAGCATCCCAACACTACTTGCTTTTGGATGCAGAAACAAAGAGAGATTATCAACTGCTAATCAAGGCCTTCTTTAATTACTACAAGAATAAAAGTTTCAAAAATCAGTACTGAGTCATTCTGAATGCAACAAAAATGAAAAAAACCGATGACATCTGAAAATACATGCAACAAGTTGAGCAGCTACTAATGCTTAGTTTGAGAGGAAACAGTTATTCGAAATACAACTTGTTCTCGCACATCTGCAAGGGGATACCCGAAAGCATCAGAACGCAGTTTGAAATCAAATGCGGCGTCAATGACAAATTGGAAAGGATGATCAGAAAAGTTGTTGACATACAAGCTACTATTGAGAACAATGCCTGAATATATGAGAAAGCCGCATGCCATAGACATGCACCAACATGGAGAAACAATCTCAAGCCGCACATCCCAAATAAGACCTATTCCAAAGCAAAACAAGAAAAAATAATAAAAGTAAAAGGGAAAAGATGGTAAGATGAGGAAAGTGAAAGATAAAGATGTTAAATGGCTGTGGACAAAAAGAACACAAAAAACCGGATTGCCAAAACAAATAAACGTCATTGGAGACGAGGAGGCCTACTATGATGAAGAGGACGTATTACAGATGGAAGACGAAATTGATGAAGCATCACCAAATGATGAGGAGTGGGAAAACTAAGTAGAGCGCCGACTCATGACAACCGTGCAGCAATAATGATCCTAATGAACCTTGATACGATGAATATGATAACAATAACCATTAATGGAGTGATGACAAAAGTGACAATCAATACCAGAGCAGCAACATCTATAATTACTGATGAATGCGCTACAAAGTTGGGATTTCAACAAGATGATATGAAAAGTTGTAACAAGAGATTAATTAATGCTTCAGGGGATTACATTGATATGAAAGGAATGATAAACATTGCACAAATGAGAATCGCGAACACAATGTTCCAACAACCTCTAGTAGTAGTGGACACACACAATAATTCATTACCATATGAAGTTATATTAGGAAACGAATTTCTGATAAAGAATGGTTGTGTCATCAACTACTGAAATAAAACTATAAAAATTAAAGAAGAGGAGATGGAAATCAAGGAGGAACAGGAGAAGCAGAGAACAGTTACATTTCAACTGCAAGAAGACATCCATTTACAGCCGCACCAGTGGAAAATGCACACAATTGAGACAGAAGATACTATAATAGCTGATATAATGTTATATGACAACAAGGGCATTAATACCAAACGAGTTTCAATGCCGTCTAGTGTCTGCACAATAAAACATGGAAAAGGAAGGATACCAATTCTCAACACTACAAACCAGAATGTTAATCTGAAAAGATCTCAGATAAGAATATACAGAAAATACATTAAAACTAATATTAGACTCATCTGGAAGGCAATGGAAGATGACAATGGAGCAAGTAATTTGCATGGTTGATTCAAGGACTTGCAAAGGAAAGCAGATAGTACTCCACATGGCTGACTCAAGAGTGAGTGGACGAACACCATCAAAGTTGCAAGTACTCCCAAAAGCTGAATCAAGGGCGTTGGGATGAAAGCAGAAGAAGAAGACACATACAGGATACACGAAATAAACGAGGAGGATTATCAACATCTAGAAGAACAAGACATCATGCAACTAAGGACACTCCTGGAGAAACAGAAACGTATATTCAATTACATAGAGATAAGTGTAGGTCAGGCAGTAGGCAAGAAGCACAAAATTGTCATGACGACAGACAAACTGATGAAACTACCAGTCAGAAGGGTGCCTGAGGAGCTGAAAGAAGAATACAATCACATACTGGACGAACTAATCAACAACAAAATCATCTGGCCAAGTGAGAGCCCATACGCAGCACCAACCATGTTTGTAAAACAGGGAAATAAGTACCATCTATGCATTGACTTTCATAAACTAAATGAGGTGACAAAGAAGGATTTGTACCTCCTACTGCAGATAGAAGACATGCTCGACGAAGCCAGTAAACATAAATATTTCACAACTTTGGATTTATGTAAAGCCTACTGGCAAGTGAAGATGGAGGAAGATGACATCAAGAAGACAGCATTTATAACTCCATACAGGCTGTACAAATGGATATACATGGCATTCAGACTCTCTAATGCACCAGCTAAGTTTCAGAGGTATATAACCAAGGTACTGAAAAACAAGACACACAGTATGGAAGAGGGAGTCGGCGCCTATATAGATGATATCATAGTCACAAGCGATACAGTCCAAGAACACCTGGAAAAATTGGAGAGGACGTTAATGATTCTAGAAAATGCAGGACTCTGGATCAACAGAAATAAGTGCGATATACTGAAAAAGAAAATAGTGTTCCTCAGAAGAATGATAGAGAAAGGAAGAATATGCATGAAGGACAATGCCAGAGAGATGATCTGAAAGATAGAAAAACTGAACAAAAAAGACATACAGAGAATCATGGGATTTTTCAATTACTACAGAACCTTTATTCCAAACATAGCTGGAAAAACGGCAAAGATGACCTGATTGATGAGAAAGTCAGTACCATAAAACTCCTGATCTTGCAACATACTCATCACAGACTATCAAAGGCAAAGAAATATTAAATAGCCCTGATAAACACACAAATGAAGAATTTGCTACTAAAAGGTCACACTGGGAAACTAGAGTCACCAAACTGATCAGAGAAGCCAGTGCAAACAATAGAAAAAATATTGAGTAGAATAATAATGAATGAAAATCCATTAGGGAAAATGTCAATAATAAGCATCACAAACAAGACGGGGATATGCCCCAGTGAAATCATGATATTTGACAAGCAATGAGGAAGTATATGTGGGGAGCAACATCCAAGACACGGATGAAGCAACTCCAAAACCAACCCTGGCTCACAACGAAGAAAATTATTAAGAGAAAACTTGCAAGCACAGCTGAAATCTGAAAAACATTAACACAGAAAAATGTGCAGAAAACACTCAAGATGACGAAACGAGGGGGCATTACAGAACCAGTGGAAGTCTGTGAAATGGTTACAAAGTCCCAAGCAGAAATGCTAGAGGAGGAGCAACTACTAACATCATCCAGATTACTACCCCAAAACGCAACAAACAATTGATAGGATATATATTGAGAAATGGGGAGAAATCAGTCCAGCCAGAACAATAGAATGGATAGATACTGATGACAAGCATTTCCTGGTTGAAATAAAAATTACAAAAGAAACTAAATATATAAAGGAAAGAAACTTCCAGAGCATCAGGGAACAGCAAATAGTGGCGATGATGAAACTTATGTTCACCAAAGTGTTGACATGTACAGAACTGGAAGAGTTATTAAAACCATACAATCAATTGGCTGTAGATGTTGAATGCATTACATCAAAAGTAGAAATCAAGGAAGAAATACGATTAAAACTAAGCCAAAGGGTATTACCACAAGCTTTCTGAGATACAATTTCCTAAACAAAAATGAATTACCCCACCACAATAGGTTTAGCCACAGCATCAACAATGGAAGGCTTGTACCCACATATAGAAAGAGAGATAGAAACAAAAATCTTAATCTGCACACCGCTGGAAACTGTCACAATACCAATGGTCCTCCCACGATGGAGACTACCAAAGGAAGTTAAGGTTGCAAAGACATTCCTCCATGAGTATAAATCATACGTAAATATGGAAAGAAAAGCAAAAGCTATGATAAAATGAGACAACTATAAAAAATCAAAAGAAATAATGCTGCAGCACAACAACAAAGAAAGGGTCTACATCAAAGGTACAATAACACCAGACTAACTCTACACACATGGAAAACCCATAAATGTGCAATTGCAAGATCTCAGAAATGAAATTGAGGAACAGAACCTGAGAGCTATAATGCTATTCTCCGGAGTAAACGACATAGTTTGGACAGATATATGGGACAAGAAATACCACTACTACGATGTTACAAAGCAGGTCGAAATCATTACAATGATGCAGATCAATAAAAACTATCCTAACACTATAACAGAAAAGGAGGTAAGAGACAACATCAGTTTCTTCTACAAGGATGTGGCAAATACTTGAAGCCTACAGAAAGTCTTTACATTTTTCTATCCTGACAACCAAATCAGAGAAGATCTAGCACACACAAGCAGAGCTGATGCACAAATTACAATAATGATCAGCATTAAAGTTATACAATTATATCACAAATACTATGATATCTTCTCACAGAAAATGAACAAATTAAGAGAAATAACACCAATAGCAGAAGACATCTGAGAAGCACATTTCCTAAAATACGCAAATGTCATGACAACAGAAAGAGAGGCAGTTCTTAAAATGACAAAGCAAACTGAATTCAAGAAAACAAAGTGGGTCAACCAGCAGGCAGAAATGATAATTCGAAAAGTGGACACTCTGGTGCATGGAGAATGAGCTGTGCTAAAAATAATGCAAGCTGAGGGGGCGTGTAGCATCATCTAAATGAAATCAGAAATAAGCTGCAAACGTTCCAAAAAGAGATTAAGATTGAAAAGAAGTTGATTAAAAATATGTAATTAAATAAATTGTTATTATTTCAGATTTATTTGTAAAATGCAACTAAGAAACAACATGTGTCAAAAAAGAGATATTTGTGTCTGTCAATAAAAATACTTTTGACTAAATAACACTTACATTATTTTTAACTGACATCTTGGCAGAAAGTTTAAATTTGAATCAACAGGTACTTCTTTTGGAAATACTATAAATAGATTATAACTATTGTAAGAGTTGATAAAGAATTTTACTTAGAATTCTTAATTTTCATCTTATTAATGGTTTGATTATTTAATATGATGTCAAGCTAATTGAGTGGTGTTTAGTAGTGGTCTGGATACATCACAGGGAATGATTCTAGGGTCCTTGTGCCATATTACAAAAATGCACATAAGTTAGGTGTAGGGGTTTTCTCTTGATTAGCTGACTAGCTTTTCATTTCTACATGTATTAGATAATTGATTGTCAGCAAACAGTTGGATTACCAAACTCTAGGAAATATCTTAATATTATTTTAGATCCAAATTTATGACCTATAATTGACTGATAAAGTGACCATACATGTAGTAAATTATAAATGTAGGTTAGGAAGTTGTTTGAACAGAACTTATTTAAATAAGCCAATATATTTTGGTAATGGCTACATGTAATATTTAATGAACAACTAGTAACAATTCAGGTTGCAAATAGATATAACACTTTCATACAATAGAGTTTAAGTAGAGTTGTGTCGTGTCTTGAGTAAGCACTGAGCTAGTATAGGGTACACATAAGCTATCTTGATTGAGCTGAGAAGTGGCACTCAAGCATCGGATGGAATGGTGAAACTGGATGTGGAGATCTGCTTTGGGCAGGTGCCCACTAGGAGATCATTATGGAGGTTACCACATGGCTTCATCACCTAAAAAGTGAGCAGTTAATTCGAGGTTACATAAGTTAACAGAAGAAACTAGTCAAGCAGTAATCATAAGTAAATCCTTACCTGCAATGACACTGCTAACATTATAAAGTAACAGTAGATAAACAGTGACAATGCCTGGTAGAGGATATTACACTCACCACTACTAATGCATTGACCATTTAGCTTGACATTGTTTAATGGTAAGCAAACCAAATTAAATCTAAAGATAAGATTTTCAAAGAATTTACTTCAACAGTTTCTCTAATTGATTTCACTCTATTGATAGTTTCTAATCCAAAAGTACCTGTCAATTTTGAATTTCAAATCATCTGCAAAGATGGCTGAAAAATAATGGAAGCATTATCACCCCTTTTTGTTTTGCCAAAAGGTTTCAACAAATACTATTTGGTAGATGTTGTTTCTTAGTTGCAATATACAAAATTACTGATGCTAAACATAAATTGATTTTACTTTACAATTAACACTATTTTAAATCGTCATGAATTCGATATTAATCTTCTCTGACTAATGTTCTTTGTTTTGCAGCTTTAATTGTTTTATTATGCTAAAATTTTGCTCTTAATCAGAATGGGTGCCTTTAAGCTTGCACCTTTCTACCTTTGTGAGGATAACAGGAATGCCTTTAAGCTTGCTATTTGTTGCCCCAGACCCAGTGCAGTTTCCTCCCAAATTGTTGCTGGATCTTAAGCAGAAATTATCAAACTAAAATGACAAAATCTAAATAAATTAGAAAAGATCAAACACAATTGGAGTAAGACGAATTATATTGTGCATTTGCTACAAGTTTCTCAAGTATTTATTACAGTTTCATAAACTATTACCTGCTTAATGTTTACAACTTGCACATGAGTTCTCTTGAAAATTAAACAAGCAATTACATGTAAGGTTAGATTAAAGGGACAAAATAATAAATTGATCAAAACAACTGCATTTGAAAATATACAAATCAATTTAAAAGAAATTGATATTAATTGATAGCAGCAAATCACACATTATGACATTACTGTGACATAACACTAATTTTCTGAGTGCCAAAATAATCAAATGAGTAAAATTAAAAACAGAGGCCCAAGTGACTCTACACACCCCACATTGCACAGTTAAGTTTGTGTTAGGAGTTGGACCATAGGACCTGACAGTAGTTTCTGCATTTCCTCCACCATCTCAACTGCTAAAATGTCATCCCAGGACAAAACTTTAGCATATCTAGGTTGCCAGGTAATCTACATCAGTGTTTCCCTGTGAGTGACTGCTTCATTTCATAAGTGGAACAAGTAGATCTCCAGTAGTTGGGAGTTAATTGGGCAGTTTTGTCATAAGTTATTTAATCTCTGAATAAAAGTATCATAGAAGCATTTGTAAAATTGAAGACCCTTCAGTGTGATCATGAGTGTCATGAGCACATCAGTGCCAGATCTGAGTGTTAGGGTAGAAATGGGTAAATACTTCTCTTAATGAACCCATGCAAGTAGCATGATTGATAAATAAAGAGCAATACTCATTTACTTGTTGAAGAGTCATCTCCTCTGGGTCAGTGACTTTGGCTCACAACATAGTGATGATTTCAATCCACTTGGTAACATCATAGTAATGTGTTAGAGTTTCGACTTTGTTCATCCACATGAGGTTGTTTGATGCTTGAAATGGAATGAGGACTTGTGGATCTAGAGTTGTGATCTTGTTGTGAATTTTCTGTAGTTGGGTGGATATTGGTTGCCCTTTCTGAAAAATATCCTTGATAGTTAATTTCCCATTGATAAACCCAAGCTCAGGATTACTGCCTTTGATTAGTGTCTGTTATTTCAGAGTATTGCGGTATCTGCACAGATTCAGAGATCTCAGCAGCAGTTGACACATAGTTAATCTTATCAGAGAGATGGGCTGACACCTTTTTACTTACTTTCTTGACATGCCAGGATGGTAGGATTAACTGAGTCATTATGCAGGGTGTAGGTATGCAAAACAGATTGTTCTTTTCAGTGTTGGTCTTGACTTGGTTGAACTCAACCTTCTTCTTCAGTGTAGCAGTTCCTATTGTGATGGGATAGTTGATCTTGCTTCCTTGATGGTATCCCAAAACAGATCCATATTTACTGAGCTTGTCAATTTGGGTGTTGGAGATTTTAAGTCAAGATGTGGTGCATTCTACGTCCAAGGCTATTTGTTGCACAGGATGTATAAGAAATGCGCAGCACCATGAGGAGCCTCTCAACTGATGGAGTATAGTGTGAGGTTGGGCTACAAATGTTGATGGTGGGTGAAGTAGACTTAGGATTTTCATCAGCTTTAAGCTTTGTAGTAGTAAGGTACTGGACAGAGGAGGTCCCTACAAGACACCCTGAAGTTTTTGTAACACCCATGACTATTTGCCTTATGAAAATGAATGTAAAGAAATAGGCAATATTTTCACTACACATTCCCGCGCATTCTATGGCGCCATACAATGGAATTAAATGCACTGCATTGCTAATTGTTTTAATCAATTACATTGCTAATAGCTTGTGTATTGTTGAACAATCTCAATAATTACGCATAGCCATGGATCTCTGCCAGAGACACTGGAAGCAACTCAACGTTGACGGGACAAGATTTACTGAATTTATTAAATTATTTTCAATCTATTCCAGTTTGAAACAACATTAAGGTTCACTACACAACTAAAAAAAGCGTACTATGAAATTTATTGTCTTAATTACGTGAACATACATGTGCATCATTTAGAATTTTTTTAAAAAAACGTAAAAATAACATAAAAAGTCTAATGCTTTCAAACGATTAACTATATTTATATTGAAAAGTGGATATTTTTTGTTATATTTATTCATCAGCAATCAACAACAGATTGGCTATT
>CABFPE010000932.1:196057-219561 GCA_900660155.1 Hofstenia miamia | reverse complement strand
GATCAGTATTGTCGTATTTTTATTTAATACAATGACGAAACCAAACCGAACCACTAGCAACTTTGCACCGCACACTAGGCAAAGTGGCCCACGCTCCGCCACTGACATGGAATACAAATTATTTTAGCGATTGCATTAAATAGACTGGTATTTTTATGTCATTTGTTGATTATTGGATTGTGAATGTAATGTCTTAATGTTTTAGGTTTTTGGTTTATAGTCAATATATGATTTGCTTATAAGTTACATTACGTAAATTTAAAGTGAATTGCTGTTGTAAGAATCGGATTTTTTCTTTCAAGACAATTTACGCTACTTTAAAGAAAATTCCTGTTTCAAGTACTTTATAGTGGAAGCAAGTGTAAACAAGTAAAACATATGAACTTCAAAGTTTTTGTTGTATTCAATTCCATGGGATTGGCTAGAAAATTCCAAGAATATTAATTGAACAGCACAGAGAGTAATTAAGGCATTAATACACGCAGCACTGCTCGATATGTTTGTAGCGCTTAATTGAATTGCGCAGTGTTCACTTGTTCTCTCAAAAATGTCTGACGAATACAGCTTTCGTGACATTCAACTGTACTTTTCAAAGACAGAGTTTGAGAGTTTGGGATTCTACGACAAACTTCAGTACTCCAACTTAAAAAAGAATTATGAGGAAATGATAAGTTCTGGCATAAATATTCGACCACCAGATTTCATGCAAAAATATGATAGCTCGGATTCACAGAGGTACTGTTTTATTTCTAAAAAGAAACAGTATCAATACTAAATAACCATATGAAAAGATATAAATTTAAATTATTTCATTAATTGCAACAATATTATTTCAATATTGTTTGGGTTATTTCACTATATACCATATTTCATCTATCATGGAAGTTTATTCCTAATGTGAACTACTGAATTACTCTATATATAAATAATAAAATTATATATTTATATATAAATATATATATATATATAAATGTACAATGCCTGCAAATGCAAACCTACTTACTGTTGAGAGTTTATTCACTATAGCGTTCTTACACTTGGTAACTTTAAATAATCAAGAATAATCAAGCATTTGACGAAATTTAATTCGAAATTTATAGAAATGCAGTTCAAATTTAATATCAGTGTAAAATTATTTGAAATTAAATGCGCTCGTTTTATCTTGATACACAGTTGGGTCCTTCACGACCCATGTTTAGGTTAAAATGTTAATGTGTATTGTTGTTGCTGAAATAGTAGTAAAGATTGACTATTTTTTGATATATATATATATATATATATATATATAAAATCAAAATATTAATATATTGTGCACTCAGTAAGCTACGATCTATATATCTTGCTCTCTTCGTGTTTTTCTTTGCTTACAGTTTTTGCTGATACGTGTACTATATGTGTGGTTTTGATTATTTGTGCTAGCAAATGACACTAATTCAGTCAATGCTAGAATATGTATAGATAACATCTTGAATTTCTGAGAGTGCACTCTCATTGTCACTTTTGAAGTTCTTTAAAATAAATGATTTTGATAATGATTTCTATTGTTATAAATCCTGAAATTCTAATTAGATTTATAAATGCTTAATACGACTTAAAATTCTAATAAATAATTTAACAAACGTATAACTTAAGTAGATTTGATAGTATTCCATATGCATTATATTTATGTATTTCAGATTCAAGTAAAGCTTCTTGTCTTTTAAATAGCTTTACAAAAATAATAATTTTTTAATAGCAAAGTTTTAAATATCTAATTTTTAATAGTTATCCCAAAAATGGGACCTATGCTATGGAATGGCTGAAGGCTACAATTGTCAACAATCATTTAAATAGCATGTAAGCCTTGTTTTAAAAATATAATCTATTCACAAGAATACCTTCACTGAAAAAATTGATTTCTTTGAAACAAAGGATATTCAGCTTTGGCAGCAATGTGCCAAACCTTAAAAAGTTACATTATTTAGAGTTCCTATCATATAATTTTAAGATACATTAATTTTTAATATGCAGCAAACAACCGACAATATATCTAACGTGAAGATGTTAATGTATTATCATGATATTCCCGGAATTACATTTGCTAGCATTCCAATCAAGTCATGAAAAATTATCTTGACTTATGGTCTAATTATTTTGAGTTTGTTGAAATCACTATGCATAGTGGCTTATTCATCACATTAAATTTAAATAAAATTAATTGTTAAGATAAATAATATTCTTTATATTTTTAAAGAAGTTATTGGTTTTTGCAACTATTGAAGAAAATAGTAAACTATGATTTATTTTAGAATAGTAACTGCTTTATAAAATTATTTCATAGATGTCACATCCTTGAAGTTATTCAATTTAAATCTTACAAAATTATTATATTAAGTCTATTTAGCCAAGAAAATGATTTTCAGAGGGAATTTCAATCACCTCTAATTGGTAACCTCCAAACACATCAGCTAAAGCCCTCTGAAATAAAGCCTTTTAAATGTGACAAATGTGATTATTCAAGCTCTGATCGTAGTAATCTCCAAACACATCTGTTAAAGCACTCTGGTCCAAAGCCTTTTAAATGTGACAAGTGTCATTATTCATGCTGTGGAAAAAGTGATCTGAAAAAACATCAGTTAAAGCACTCGGGCATAAAGCCTTTTAAATGTGACAAATGTGAGTTTTCATGTTCACAACGTGGTAGTCTCAAAACACATCAGTTAAAGCACTCTGGTATAAAGCCTTTTAAATGTGACAAATGTGATTATTCATGTTCTCAACGTCGCAGTCTACAAACACATCAATTAAGGCACTCTGGTCTAAAGCCTTTTAAATGTGAAAAATGTGATTTTTCATGTTCACAACGTAGTAATCTCAAAACTCATCAGTTAAAGCACTCTGGTATAAAACCTTTTAAATGTGACAAATGTGATTATTCATGCTCTCATCGTAGTAGTCTCAAAACACATCAGTTAAAGCACTCAGGTATAAAACCTTTTAAATGTTACAAATGTTATTTTTCATGTTCACAATGTGGTAGTCTCAAAACACATCAGTTAACGCACTCTGGTATAAAGCCTTTTAAATGTGACAAATGTGATTATTCATGTTCTCAACGTCGCAGTCTACAAACACATCAATTAAGGCACTCTGGTCTAAAGCCTTTTAAATGTGAAAAATGTGATTTTTCATGTTCACAACGTAGTAATCTCAAAACTCATCAGTTAAAGCACTCTGGTATAAAACCTTTTAAATGTGACAAATGTGATTATTCATGCTCTCATCGTAGTAGTCTCAAAACACATCAGTTAAAGCACTCAGGTATAAAACCTTTTAAATGTTACAAATGTTATTTTTCATGTTCACAATGTGGTAGTCTCAAAACACATCAGTTAACGCACTCTGGTATAAAGCCTTTTAAATGTGACAAATGTGATTATTCATGTTCTCAACGTCGCAGTCTACAAACACATCAATTAAGGCACTCTGGTCTAAAGCCTTTTAAATGTGAAAAATGTGATTTTTCATGTTCACAACGTAGTAATCTCAAAACTCATCAGTTAAAGCACTCTGGTATAAAACCTTTTAAATGTGACAAATGTGATTATTCATGCTCTCATCGTAGTAGTCTCAAAACACATCAGTTAAAGCACTCAGGTATAAAACCTTTTAAATGTTACAAATGTTATTTTTCATGTTCACAATGTGGTAGTCTCAAAACACATCAGTTAACGCACTCTGGTATAAAGCCTTTTAAATGTGACAAATGTGATTATTCATGTTCTCAACGTCGCAGTCTACAAACACATCAATTAAGGCACTCTGGTCTAAAGCCTTTTAAATGTGAAAAATGTGATTTTTCATGTTCACAACGTAGTAATCTCAAAACTCATCAGTTAAAGCACTCTGGTATAAAACCTTTTAAATGTGACAAATGTGATTATTCATGCTCTCATCGTAGTAGTCTCAAAACACATCAGTTAAAGCACTCAGGTATAAAACCTTTTAAATGTTACAAATGTTATTTTTCATGTTCACAATGTGGTAGTCTCAAAACACATCAGTTAACGCACTCTGGTATAAAGCCTTTTAAATGTGACAAATGTGATTATTCATGTTCTCAACGTCGCAGTCTACAAACACATCAATTAAGGCACTCTGGTCTAAAGCCTTTTAAATGTGAAAAATGTGATTTTTCATGTTCACAACGTAGTAATCTCAAAACTCATCAGTTAAAGCACTCTGGTATAAAACCTTTTAAATGTGACAAATGTGATTATTCATGCTCTCATCGTAGTAGTCTCAAAACACATCAGTTAAAGCACTCAGGTATAAAACCTTTTAAATGTTACAAATGTTATTTTTCATGTTCACAATGTGGTAGTCTCAAAACACATCAGTTAACGCACTCTGGTATAAAGCCTTTTAAATGTGACAAATGTGATTATTCATGTTCTCAACGTCGCAGTCTACAAACACATCAATTAAGGCACTCTGGTCTAAAGCCTTTTAAATGTGAAAAATGTGATTTTTCATGTTCACAACGTAGTAATCTCAAAACTCATCAGTTAAAGCACTCTGGTATAAAACCTTTTAAATGTGACAAATGTGATTATTCATGCTCTCATCGTAGTAGTCTCAAAACACATCAGTTAAAGCACTCAGGTATAAAACCTTTTAAATGTTACAAATGTTATTTTTCATGTTCACAATGTGGTAGTCTCAAAACACATCAGTTAACGCACTCTGGTATAAAGCCTTTTAAATGTGACAAATGTGATTATTCATGTTCTCAACGTCGCAGTCTACAAACACATCAATTAAGGCACTCTGGTCTAAAGCCTTTTAAATGTGAAAAATGTGATTTTTCATGTTCACAACGTAGTAATCTCAAAACTCATCAGTTAAAGCACTCTGGTATAAAACCTTTTAAATGTGACAAATGTGATTATTCATGCTCTCATCGTAGTAGTCTCAAAACACATCAGTTAAAGCACTCAGGTATAAAACCTTTTAAATGTTACAAATGTTATTTTTCATGTTCACAATGTGGTAGTCTCAAAACACATCAGTTAACGCACTCTGGTATAAAGCCTTTTAAATGTGACAAATGTGATTATTCATGTTCTCAACGTCGCAGTCTACAAACACATCAATTAAGGCACTCTGGTCTAAAGCCTTTTAAATGTGAAAAATGTGATTTTTCATGTTCACAACGTAGTAATCTCAAAACTCATCAGTTAAAGCACTCTGGTATAAAACCTTTTAAATGTGACAAATGTGATTATTCATGCTCTCATCGTAGTAGTCTCAAAACACATCAGTTAAAGCACTCAGGTATAAAACCTTTTAAATGTTACAAATGTTATTTTTCATGTTCACAATGTGGTAGTCTCAAAACACATCAGTTAACGCACTCTGGTATAAAGCCTTTTAAATGTGACAAATGTGATTATTCATGTTCTCAACGTCGCAGTCTACAAACACATCAATTAAGGCACTCTGGTCTAAAGCCTTTTAAATGTGAAAAATGTGATTTTTCATGTTCACAACGTAGTAATCTCAAAACTCATCAGTTAAAGCACTCTGGTATAAAACCTTTTAAATGTGACAAATGTGATTATTCATGCTCTCATCGTAGTAGTCTCAAAACACATCAGTTAAAGCACTCAGGTATAAAACCTTTTAAATGTGACAAATGTTATTTTTCATGTTCACAATGTGGTAGTCTCAAAACACATCAGTTAAAGCACTCTGGTATAAAGCCTTTTAAATGTGACAAATGTGATTATTCATGTTCTCAACGTCGCAGTCTACAAACACATCAATTAAGGCACTCTGGTCTAAAGCCTTTTAAATGTGAAAAATGTGATTTTTCATGTTCACAACGTAGTAATCTCAAAACTCATCAGTTAAAGCACTCTGGTATAAAACCTTTTAAATGTGACAAATGTGATTATTCATGCTCTCATCGTAGTAGTCTCAAAACACATCAGTTAAAGCACTCAGGTATAAAACCTTTTAAATGTTACAAATGTTATTTTTCATGTTCACAATGTGGTAGTCTCAAAACACATCAGTTAACGCACTCTGGTATAAAGCCTTTTAAATGTGACAAATGTGATTATTCATGTTCTCAACGTCGCAGTCTACAAACACATCAATTAAGGCACTCTGGTCTAAAGCCTTTTAAATGTGAAAAATGTGATTTTTCATGTTCACAACGTAGTAATCTCAAAACTCATCAGTTAAAGCACTCTGGTATAAAACCTTTTAAATGTGACAAATGTGATTATTCATGCTCTCATCGTAGTAGTCTCAAAACACATCAGTTAAAGCACTCAGGTATAAAACCTTTTAAATGTTACAAATGTTATTTTTCATGTTCACAATGTGGTAGTCTCAAAACACATCAGTTAACGCACTCTGGTATAAAGCCTTTTAAATGTGACAAATGTGATTATTCATGTTCTCAACGTCGCAGTCTACAAACACATCAGTTAAAGCACTCTGGTCTAAAGCCTTTTAAATGTGAAAAATGTGATTTTTCATGTTCACAACGTAGTAATCTCAAAACTCATCAGTTAAAGCACTCTGGTATAAAACCTTTTAAATGTGACAAATGTGATTATTCATGCTCTCATCGTAGTAGTCTCAAAACACATCAGTTAAAGCACTCTGGTATAAAGCCTTTTAAATGTGACAAATGTGATTATTCATGTTCTCAACGTCGCAGTCTACAAACACATCAGTTAAAGCACTCTGGTCTAAAGCCTTTTAAATGTGAAAAATGTGATTTTTCATGTTCACAACGTAGTAATCTCAAAACTCATCAGTTAAAGCACTCTGGTATAAAACCTTTTAAATGTGACAAATGTGATTATTCATGCTCTCATCGTAGTAGTCTCAAAACACATCAGTTAAAGCACTCTGGTATAAAGCCTTTTAAATGTGACAAATGTGATTATTCATGTTCTCAACGTCGCAGTCTACAAACACATCAGTTAAAGCACTCTGGTCTAAAGCCTTTTAAATGTGAAAAATGTGATTTTTCATGTTCACAACGTAGTAATCTCAAAACTCATCAGTTAAAGCACTCTGGTATAAAACCTTTTAAATGTGACAAATGTGATTATTCATGCTCTCATCGTAGTAGTCTCAAAACACATCAGTTAAAGCACTCTGGTATAAAGCCTTTTAAATGTGACAAATGTGATTATTCATGTTCTCAACGTCGCAGTCTACAAACACATCAGTTAAAGCACTCTGGTCTAAAGCCTTTTAAATGTGAAAAATGTGATTTTTCATGTTCACAACGTAGTAATCTCAAAACTCATCAGTTAAAGCACTCTGGTATAAAACCTTTTAAATGTGACAAATGTGATTATTCATGCTCTCATCGTAGTAGTCTCAAAACACATCAGTTAAAGCACTCTGGTATAAAACCTTTTAAATGTGACAAATGTGATTATTCATGCTCTCATCGTAGTAGTCTCAAAACACATCAGTTAAAGCACTCTGGTCTAAAGCCTTTTAAATGTGACAAATGTGATTTTTCATGTTCTCAACGTAGCAGTCTCCAAAGACATCAGTTAAGGCACTCTGGTCTAAAGCCTTTTAAGTGTGACAAATGTGATTATTCATGCTCTGATCGACGTAGTATCCAAGCACATCAGCTAAAGCATTCTGGTATAAAGCCATTTAAATGTGACAAATGTGATTATTCATGCTGTTATCGTAGTAGTCTCCAAACACATCAGTCAAAGCACTCTGACATAAAACCTTTTAAATGTCACAAATGAGATTATTCATGCTATCATCATAATAACATCCAAAGACATCAGTTAAAGCATTTTTGTATTAAGCCATTTAAATGTGATTTGCGTGATTATCAAAGCTCTAATTCTAATCACCTGTAAATATATCGTATTACTGATTTATATTCTTGTAATTCTTAAAGAATTTCTATGCAGTTATATCTTATATATTTCTACAATGTTGAAAATATATATGTAACACATGCATTATTTTAATAGATTTTCATAAAAATTATAGAATTCTGTTGGAGATACCTTTTTGTCATTTGTATCTCAGTATAGATTTATTTGAATTTCAATTTTAGTTTGGTAGGGGGTTAACAATGTACTCTGGCCGCCAAATATTGTTTAGGACGTGCAAAACTGGTGATATTAAGTGTTGCTATGTGTCAACTACTTTGTTAGAGAAATTTCAAACTTTTCTAATTGCTTAGCCTCACTATTGGAAATTTCTTATATTTTTTAAAAATATTCAAAATAGGTTAAGTACCTGTCAAGATTTTTGCCAGCTGATAATATAGTTAAATAACATTTTCACACTTAGTGTATTTATAACTGATTTTGCAACTATGAACCTTTAAATAATTTTGAAATATGCTAGCTAAGCAGGAGGAAGTAGATATATAAAAATTTTTAATATTTTGGGTTTGAAAGCCTGAAATATAATTGGCCAAATGGTTGTCAAGATTTTTAGCGGTTGACAATATACTTTAATATAATTTTCACACTTAATATACTAAAACGTTATTTACACCTATAAATCTCTAAATATTCATAATATATACCTATTTTAAAGTAGATAAATAAATATACTTTACAATTTTTGATAGGAAGGCTCAATTACAATTGTACTATTTTTGCTAGTTTCTCGGGCCTTTTCTAAATTTCAAAGTGCTATAACTAGGGTAACCCAAAGTAGAATTAAATATCTTCAAAAATTGCACTTAAAATTCAAAAAGTTGCAATAAACGACCCCGAATATCTTAAAATGAATGCTATTGGGCACATAGCAACAGATCAGACTTGTCAACGAGCCGTAATTTTTAAGCTCGGCTAGACTAGGCACGGCTCCTTTCAAAATTTGAGTAAGTTCAGCTCGCCACATAAAATCTTTCAATGACGCTAGTTTCAGCGCGATATTTTTTTTAAATATTGTGCTCTCAGAATTCTTAACATTGCTCTTCCTATTATTTAATAAACATTTCTAAAATAAGATTAAAAAAAGGAATATTGAATGAAAAAATAAGAAAAATCTGCATAATCAAATTAACAAGCAGCACTATAAGAACTGNGAAAAACCTTTTAAACTATCAAATTTTTAGAATGATTGACAATACCAGGGGCGCTTTTGCAAAACGAGTTTGTGCTCGATTTTTTAAATGTATAAACATAACATGTTCGAAAATTTAAATGTCTTTCTCTGAGTTTTGTAAACATTTTTCAAAATTTTTGAATATTTAATAAACCCTTGTATAGTGTTACTAATATTATTTACCATATATAGAGATTATCCCCGTATATAGACATTATAAATTAACCTATCAGAAGTTTCACGAGTCTATATAAATCTAAAAAATTTTTAAGCAGGTATTCACAATATCTGTTTTTGGAGATGTCATCAACTACATTCAATGCTGCTATTCAAATCCCTATCTAACACCGAGCACAAGATGTGTGTTTTGAAGAATATTTTTAAGTTAATAAATCAAGCAGCCATTATAAGAACTGCTCGTTTTGGGCATGTTGTAAATCCAATACTCTGCTCAAGCTCGGCTTGGCTCGTTAGAAGCTCGGCTCATTGACAAGTCTGCAACAGATAATAGCAATCATGGCTGAAAAGTTAATATATACATGTATGCCCGTTTGAATGCCTTCTATTCAAATGAAAAATAAGTAACTAGCGTTCAATTAACAATATATTTTGACGCCATACAAAACAAAATTCATAGCAACTAAAAAATAAGTTCACAATGCAAACGTCGATTAACTACTGCTGTTGTGGACAAGGTAAGCGTGAGTACACTAAAACGTCGTTCGCAACAAACTTGTACCACAAATAAAGCAAAATAATTTATTCTTAGGAAACAATTCAAAATCCTCTAGATATTCTCGGATGTATTACTTAGCCTTAAAGGAAATAGCTACCTTCTCTTTCTACATTATCAAGCAGTCGAAATGAATGGCAATGATGGAAGGATTACATTAGTATATTCTGCAGACGGATTCACAATGTGATGTTTTCTTCTGCCAATAGTAACAGGGCAAGCTGAGTAAGTAGTTAACATAAATGCTATTTATAGAAAGGCGTCACCAAACAATTCTTAGAATTGAAAACATGACGAAATGCATCTAGATTGGGTTTAACAGGTATCTGAGTGAATCCAAGAGTGAGGAAATTAAAAAACTTATCTTTATTTCAAATGACAGTAAAAGTTGCAAAATGTTGCATTTTATATTAAAATATGCAAAAAAGTTGCACGGCAATTTTGGGATGCCCTATTTATAACTAACTATGCTTTAAAAAAAGCTTATAGATTATTTTTATCTTCAAAATATCTGCATATACTCTTTACTTTATGTGAAAATGTAGCGAAATTAAAAGATACCAGTATTTTTAAGTTATTTAATTGCAGAATATTTTTTAGATTATGAAATATCACAACATTTCATGATTTATAGTTCCATATAATATGACTGAATATGCATTAAATGGAATCCAAAATTTTAAACTGAGCACTGAATGTTTAAATTTTTATATTCGTCAGCAGGGCAATTGCAGAAGATAATGCCTAAAATTTCAGTGAATCTAAAACTTATTCGAACACCTAAAATTGATGAGTTGGGGTTAGGGTTAAATTTAGTATTTTTTTCAATAAATACTTGAAATATCAACGTATTTTAATGTTCTTTGGAAGTTAGGTAAGTGAAATACCATTTTCACATAATTACTGATTTTTAGGGATTTCACAAAATTCCTAATTTCCCAATTTTACTTAACATATACCTACATGCATATATATATATATATACACATATATATAGACCAAAATATTTTTGCAGACTTTTCTCGACTTATTTCTATAACCCAGCTGTTTGTGAATAACCAATACAAGAAGACTTATTTCTGCACAGAGGGGTAACGTGACGGGACATTTGATGGGCCGGGACGGGAGCGGGACAGAACTTTTTGCTTGAAACGAGCTCGGGACTACAAAAATGAAACTAAGATTGGATCTAAATACTTATTATCTGTTTTTCAGTATCTAAACGGATACGATTTCGTTCTTGTGATGTATTTTGTCAATATTGAATTGTGAAAGAGGAAATGCATTGTACATTTATTAGAGGAATTATTAAATGTAAGAATATACCAAGAGACATTTTTGCTGTTTAGTTAAGATTTAATACTCTACTTATATTCAAAAATTATTTTTTGACATCCTCAAACCGAGTTCACAATGAACCAAACATTTTTTTTCGAAAACCGTTTGAAGTGTACTAGACGGGACAAGAATATAAGAACGGGCTCAGCATAAAGCTTGAACTGGCCTGGTAAGAGACCGGGATACATCTCACGGGACCATGATAAGAATTCAGTTCCGGTTCCAACTCTGTTTCTATAACCCAGCTGTTTGTGAATAACAAATATAAGAAGGCTGGAACGAACGGGTATTGGCAAGGATAATGCTGATTGATTNGCATTGTACATTTATTAGAGGAATTATTAAATGTAAGAATATACCAAGAGACATTTTTGCTGTTTAGTTAAGATTTAATACTCTACTTATATTCAAAAATTATTTTTTGACATCCTCAAACCGAGTTCACAATGAACATTTTTTTTCGAAAACCGTTTGAAGTGTACTAGACGGGACAAGAATATAAGAACGGGCTCAGCATAAAGCTTGAACGGGCCTGGTAAGGGACCGGGATACATCTCACGGGACCATGATAAGAATTCAGTCTCGTTTCCAACTCTGTTTCTATAACCCAGCTGTTTGTGAATAACAAATATAAGAAGGCTGGAACGAACGGGTATTGGCAAGGATAATGCTGATTGATTCGATTATTATTAAATTGCTCTGCTCAAAGATATTCTGCTCCAAAAATGTCCCCGTCGGGGTTTCAAAATAGTGGTTTATGCGTTTAGCCCTGCGCCTGCGGGCTGAGGACGGGTACGGATGGGCCGNAAAATATATTACAAACTCCTGGAACAAAAAATACACAAATGCAATCTCAAACCTAATAAACATCAATTATCTGAAATTTATATTATAGACATAACTTTCATATAATATAATCGTGAGAAGTAGTTTATATATTGAAACCACATTAGCAAAACCATCTATCAAACTCATATTCTTGTTGCTGAAACTTATTTCGATTTTGAACAGGACTGGACCTGATATTATCTGAAATACTTGCAGTGGCCGTGTTGATAACTTGGTGCATGCTTGTTAACGTTTTTCGTAATTTTGAAGAAGTTCGTAAAAATTATTGCCATAAATGTGTAATAATCAGGAATCAGAAAGCTGGTTGTTTTGAAAAAGGCCATTACATGTTTCCAGCTATTAATACACAAGCCCTGTACGAGATAAGGGNTTATTATCTGTTTTTCAGTATCTAAACGGATACGATTTCGTTCTTGTGATGTATTTTGTCAATATTGAATTGTGAAAGAGGAAATGCATTGTACATTTATTAGAGGAATTATTAAATGTAAGAATATACCAAGAGACATTTTTGCTGTTTAGTTAAGATTTAATACTCTACTTATATTCAAAAATTATTTTTTGACATCCTCAAACCGAGTTCACAATGAACCAAACATTTTTTTTCGAAAACCGTTTGAAGTGTACTAGACGGGACAAGAATATAAGAACGGGCTCAGCATAAAGCTTGAACTGGCCTGGTAAGAGACCGGGATACATCTCACGGGACCATGATAAGAATTCAGTTCCGGTTCCAACTCTGTTTCTATAACCCAGCTGTTTGTGAATAACAAATATAAGAATGCTGGAACGAACGGGTATTGGCAAGGATAATGCTGATTGATTCGATTATTATTAAATTGCTCTGCTCAAAGATATTCTGCTCCAAAAATGTCCCCGTCGGGGTTTCAAAATAGTGGTTTATGCGTTTAGCCCTGCGCCTGCGGGCTGAGGACGGGTACGGATGGGCCGTCATCACATGGGGGACACGAGTGGGTTTAAAATACTTACTTTTTTGAAATAACGTTGTTTTTTGTTTGAATTGTACTCTGTTGTTAGTAATAATGGGTTATTTTACACTATTACACTTAACATATGGGTCAATATATAAATTTATATAATTCAATGGAATTCCACCGTCATTAAAGAGCACTGGCCGCCCGCGGGCGACCTAACATGTAAACGAGCGGGATGCGGGCGAACAATAACTTTTGAACAAGCGTGGTGGGATCTGGCTGATAAAAACACGGCCACAAACCATTATTTCAAAAGTGATGTTGACTGGCTAAATGAAAAGATTTCAGTAAAATATTGAAAAAATTTAATCTATGGAATCTATGGTCGTGAAATGCATTTTCAGTGTCTATTTCCTCAATATTTTTAAAATTTTCGTGGAGCTTTTCCGCCCTGCTTTTGATCATGACTAAGATATTTCTACTTTAGAAAATCCAGGGTACGCTCCTGAACATGATGCCAGAACATGATAAGTATATGATAGCAAATATATACTGAAATTTCGCCCGCCCCGACATGCCCCATCACAAACCCTCTTTGCCAATTTATGGCAATTTAAATGGTCAGAGCTTAGGCCAAACCAGGCTTGTGATGAAAAATCCGCCAGTTAAAACTTTGGCAAATACAACTAGATGTTTTAATGATTTTCAAGGTTTAATGTGGAAATGGAATTTTCCATTCCATTGGAATGTGTTCATTTCCTAATTGTGGAAATGAAAATGAAATGGAAATAAAAATCATTTTATTGTATGAAAATATATTACAAACTCCTGGAACAAAAAATACACAAATGCAATCTCAAACCTAATAAACATCAATTATCTGAAATTTATATTATAGACATAACGCCTTTAATGTAAACTTCATCTTTAGCGAATTTATTTTGAGTGTAAGTTAACGATTTGGTTTACAGTCATATTAACGTAAAACACCATTTGTTAACGGTGTTGTTAACGTATTGAATTTGGATCACTTCCCTTAACGTTTTTCGTAATTTTGAAGAAGTTCGTAAAAATTATTGCCCTAAATGTGTAATAATCAGGAATCAGAAAGCTGGTTGTTTTGAAAAAAGGTCGTTACATGTTCCAGCTATTAATACACAAGCCACTGTACGAGATAAGGGATTGAAATTTCCAACAATCATCATTAACTCCCGATCCATAATATTCACGAATTTTACTAAATGTGTAGCATAATCATTCAAGTAAGCTGTTAGAACTAAGATTGAAGGAAGAAAGAAGAAAGGAGATGATTAAAAATAACTAAGAAACTTAAATGATGTGCTCATTAAGATTTATAAATTAAAATATAAAATTATGAAAGCAAGTGCTTGTCGATAAACCAATTTGGCAAAGTGTTGAGGGCGAACTCACTTCTCATTATTTTTAGCCAACTGGGCAGAAGTATCTAGTTACTTCAAAAATTCAAATCGACGTTGGAGCAATTGTTGAAGTATATTTTTCTTATTTTGCTCTATTATCTGGTTTGCTTAAATATTACAAATGCCAATCTAAACCGTTCGTGTTGAGTAGTGGTCAGGATCCCACTAAGGGAACGATTGTAGGTTCTTCGCCCCCTGATCACGGAATGCACTTAAGTTAGGTCTGTTATATTCATTGAACATAATTATTACGTACTTTTCCATCAAGGTTTAACGTTGATATAAAAATTCTGTTTCAAATCCAAATCAATATCTGGCTTTTAATTTTTGATATTAATTGATTTCAACTCAAATAATGCTACAAAACAAATGTGGCAGACCACCAGCTGAACCACTAATTCATAAGTCAATAGCTCAGCAACCAGTCAAGCTCTATGAATTTTGTTTATCTGTAGTCTGCTGAGGAAAACAGCATGCGTGCACCATTAACACATCTGACATAGAAAGATCTTGAATCTTTCAAATGGCACATTTGAAACTCTTTGTCTAGTGATGCTGCTGAAAATGTTACTTCATCAATAACTAAAGGCATGATAGAACCTGGAAACTCAAAGTTTTCACTAGCAACAACAAGTGGACTTCCACTTCATGTCAAACGTATTTCAGGAATCTAGAAAGAGAAACATTCGCCTATTTCTTTGGATAGTTCATTGAACCAAATTTGAAAAATTTTCTGCAACAAATCCATTACAAATGTGACCCATTTTTTCTTGTCAAAGAAATTGAATTCATCATCAATTCATCCAGCAAATCTCACAAAGTGCCAACTTTTAATTGCAGTGAGTTAACCTTGTTCATAGACTACATCATTTCTGAATGGAATATTGACCTGAATGACTTCATCCTCAAAATATGTGTGGACAATGGAAGAAAATTATTAAAGATATGTTTGAGTATTGTTAGGAAAGACACTTGTGACATTTCAATACATCAATCTAGCTATTCAGATAGTATAGCACAACAGCAGCTAAAGGATGGTGGTGCAAATAAATTTTTCTTACTTGCGATTGCTGAAGATGTCGCCGAAAAATTTTACAATTTGTTGAGTCTTTGAGGTTTGCTTCTTCTGAAAGATATCAGCTAAAATAAATTTCATTACTGACTTAAAAGTGTCCAATATTTTGTTAAGCATAATGGCCCACAGAGTAACGTACCCATGCAGTTGGTGCATATGTCATCATGACTGTTTATAAAACAATGGAGCTTCCAGAATATTAAAATCATTGCATGAACAGTTTTGGGCATGGTTTCACACTGTAAGAAAACAAAATGTTGCCAAGTAATAAAATAAGGCTGCACATTTGCCAATATTTTGACGTGATTGCAAAGATGATTTTACTGTGCTAGATACGCTAGCACCACCAGAATTGCACCTGCTACTAGGGGTTGCAAAAACCTTTTCAAATCAATGACAAAGGTATGGCTAGGTGTTTATTGTTGTGAACATAAATGGCACATTGCAAAGTCAAGCTTTGCATGGCAGTAGCTTTAATGGCAAATACTGATGTTGTATGAAGCATCTGCCCACTAACATGTCTATAATATGTTGATGCACTTTGTGCTTTTTCAGTAGCTCTTTGTTGTTCCTTTGGGGATTTTCTTAATAGCAATTACGCTAATTCTATCGAAAAATTTGAATCAGCATTTTTGAATCTCGGTATAAGAGTAACACCAAAGATTCATATAGTTCTACACCACGTTCCTGAATTTTGGAAAAAGTCACGATCTTGGAAATTTTAGTGAAGAGGCATTTGGGGCTGTTCACACCCTTTTCAAGTTGTTTTGGCAAAAATTCAAAGTTTCTAGCCAACATCCAAACTATTCACAAAATCTTCTACATGGGGTTGTGAATATAACACCACTTATTTGTGATCACAAAATTACTTTTTACTTTTATATGTTAATGCTGATATATTTTGCTAGAAAATGAAATTGATAGTCTAGATAGAAACTTAATTATGTTAAAGTAAATTCATATATTTTTCTAATCTGATTGGAATTTTTGATATACATGATATATATGTCAATTAAGTTACTGAAAGCTTCAAAAAAGAAGTGTCTGATGAGAAATTTAAAGATTCAAGATGTTTCTATGTCTTGTGTTAATGGCTGTTTTCCCCAGTGAATTGCAATTAAGTAAATTCACAGAGCTCAACTGTTGACTGATTAGATGGTGGTGCAGCTGGTGGTCTGCCGGATTTGTTTTTGATCAATCTTGGAATAGCTGAGCAAACAGTTTCACAAATCAAACATTTCAGAGATTCATGTGTAATCAATGTAAATATGGCTTTGAGAAGTCAAATAATTCAATTTTAGAAGAAAATGATCTAAAAGAATACTCTCGAATTACTCGTCTGCAGTTACTGTAGAAGGCTTTAGGCATCATTGGAGCTGGTGGTCTGCCGGATTTGTTTTTGATCAATCTTGGAATAGCTGAGCAAACAGTTTCACAAATCAAACATTTCAGAGATTCATGTGTAATCAATGTAAACATGGCTTTGAGAAGTCAAATAATTCAATTTTAGAAGAAAATGATCTAAAAGAATACTCTCGAATTACTCGTCTGCAGTTACTGTAGAAGGCTTTAGGCATCATTGGATCATCAATATCAAAGTCTTAGAAAAATATTTGCATATAATGTCTCGTGCACTGTCAGTGATTCCTTCCATTTCTTTGATCTTCCCAAAGCACAATACACAGACTACATTTCTACATTTATTTTGATTTTGTGAGGCATTTGGCATCATACAAACCTAAGTGATAAATTTTCTTTCTCAAGTTGAATTTGTTCATGATAGAAGCAGTTTGAAATTGAATTCCAATTCAAAATCTCTTTTGCAAGATTATTGTCAACCATAAAGATATTCAAAATTGATGGCTATGATTCAAATGCTGTCAGTCATAGAAATTATATTTTAAAGAGTTGAAAAGTAAATGTAATTGCAAAAATTAACATATGCGCATGAAAAAGATATAAACTATTCAAATCAAATCGTATTTCAATGTGTTGTTTTGTACAAAAATATAAATTTAATTTAATATTATACACACATACATGCTAAATCTAATATTTTCCCTCATCATGTTTTGCTATTCCATACTACTTATACTACTTATATCATATGAAGTTAGAAAATTTCTTAATTTACAATTATTTAAAATTTCTTACATTTTACTTTTACATAGTTAATGCTGACATATTTTACTAGAAAGTAAAATTGAAAGTCTAGAAAGTAACTTATGTCGAAGTAAATTCGACATTTTGGATATACATGATGTATATGTCGCGTGAGTTACTGAAATCTGCAAAAGAATTTACTGAAATGTAGAAATATTCAAAAAACTGTTTCACACATTACTTATTGAAAAATTTGTCAGTGTCGTCTTTTAATGATTTCAAATAATTTGAATATTGTGTAATTTTTGCAGCCATTTTTAATGTTGACCTTTTTCAAAAAGACAAAAATAAAAGATTTTAAATTTAACTTCAGCTGCTCCTAGTGACCTATATTTTGATATTATTCAGTTATTTTGGACGGTCAATATTTTGTACTAAATTTTAGTTCAGCCACGGAGTGAGTCTCATAGTCAACATAATCACCTAAGAGGTGGTCGACAAGCATTAAGGAGGGATTTTGGACTTTCCTTAAATTGAACTAAGCTTTTCCAAGACTGCATACCAGAGTTAGAATTGGGTTGTGCTTAAAGTTGGGTTCCGCTGGGCCCGGTTTGGGCTGGGCTTGGGCGTGATTTTCGACATAGAAATTTGGGCTGGGCAGGGGCTGGGCATAAACTTTTAATTGGTATTTGAAGTATAGAAAAAAATACACTTAAGAACTTAAAATTTGCAAATGAAAAAAAGCATTCTCTTTAAGTTTAATCAGCATTTTTAGCTGCTGTAATACTTCTAACAGCTAAATTTTATCTGCTACAAACAAAGAGCGTTTCTGAAAACTCCCACTTACTTTGTGCTGATGCAAGTTGATGTAATTTGTAAAAGATGGTTACTTCAATAAACAGTATTATTATTATTATTATNTTAATAGCAATTACGCTAATTCTATCGAAAAATTTGAATCAGCATTTTTGAATCTCGGTATAAGAGTAACACCAAAGATTCATATAGTTCTACACCACGTTCCTGAATTTTGGAAAAAGTCACGATCTTGGAAATTTTAGTGAAGAGGCATTTGGGGCTGTTCACACCCTTTTCAAGTTGTTTTGGCAAAAATTCAAAGTTTCTAGCCAACATCCAAACTATTCACAAAATCTTCTTCATGGGTTTGTGAATATAACACCACTTATTTGTGATCACAAAATTACTTTTTACTTTTATATGTTAATGCTGATATATTTTGCTAGAAAATGAAATTGATAGTCTAGATAGAAACTTAATTATGTTAAAGTAAATTCATATATTTTTCTAATCTGATTGGAATTTTTGATATACATGATATATATGTCAATTAAGTTACTGAAAGCTTCAAAAAAGAAGTGTCTGATGAGAAATTTAAAGATTCAAGATGTTTCTATGTCTTGTGTTAATGGCTGTTTTCCCCAGTGAATTGCAATTAAATAAATTCACAGAGCTCAACTGTTGACTGATTAGATGGTGGTGCAGCTGGTGGTCTGCCGGATTTGTTTTTGATCAATCTTGGAATAGCTGAGCAAACAGTTTCACAAATCAAACATTTCAGAGATTCATGTGTAATCAATGTAAATATGGCTTTGAGAAGTCAAATAATTCAATTTTAGAAGAAAATGATCTAAAAGAATACTCTCGAATTACTCGTCTGCAGTTACTGTAGAAGGCTTTAGGCATCATTGGATCATCAATATCAAAGTCTTAGAAAAATGTTTGCATATAATGTCTCGTGCACTGTCAGTGATTCCTTCCATTTCTTTGATCTTCCCAAAGCACAATACACAGACTACATTTCTACATTTATTTTGATTTTGTGAGGCATTTGGCATCATACAAACCCAAGTGATAAATTTTCTTTCTCAAGTTGAATTTGTTCATGATAGAAGCAGTTTGAAATTGAATTCCAATTCAAAATCTCTTTTGCAAGATTACTGTCAACCATAAAGATATTCAAAATTGATGGCTATGATTTAAATGTTGTCAGTCATAGAAATTATATTTTAAAGAGTTGAAAAGTAAATGTAATTGCAAAAATTAACATATGCGCCTGAAAAAGATATAAACTATTCAAATCAAATCGTATTTCAATGTGTTGTTTTGTACAAAAATATAAATTTAATTTAATATTATACACACATACATGCTAAATCTAATATTTTCCCTCATCATGTTTTGCTATTCCATACTACTTATACTACTTATATCATATGAAGTTACAAAATTTCTTAATTTACAATTATTTAAAATTTCTTACATTTTACTTTTATATAGTTAATGCTGACATATTTTACTAGAAAGTAAAATTGAAAGTCTAGAAAGTAACTTATGTCGAAGTAAATTCGACATTTTGGATATACATGATGTATATGTCGCGTGAGTTACTGAAACCTGCAAAAGAATTTACTGAAATGTAGAAATATTCAAAAAACTGTTCACACATTACTTATTGAAAAAATTGTAAGTATCGTCGATTAATGATTTCAAATAATTTGAATATTGTGTAATTTTTGCAGCCATTTTTAATGTTGACCTTTTTCAAAAAGACAAAAATAAAAGATTTTAAATTTAACTTCAACTGCTCCTAGTGACCTATATTTTGATATTATTCAGTTATTTTGGACGGTCAATATTTTGTACTAAATTTTAGTTCAGCCACGGAGTGAGTCTCATATTCAACATAATCACCTAAGAGGTGGTCGACAAGCATTAAGGAGGGACTTTGGACTTTCCTTAAATATAAACTAAGCTTTTCCAAGACTGCATACCAGAGTTAGAATTGGGTTGTGCTTAAAGTTGGGTTCCGCTGGGCCGGGTTTGGGCTGGGCTTAGGCGTGATTTTCGACATAGCAATTTGGGCTGGGCAGGGGCTGGGCCTAAACTTTTAATTGGTATTTAAAGTACAGAAAAAAATACACTTAAGAACTTAAACTTTGCAAATGAAAAAAAGCATTCTCTTTAAGTTTAATCAGCATTTTTAGCTGCTGTAATACTTCTAACAGCTAAATTTTATCTGCTACAAACAAAGAGCGTTTCTGAAAACTCCCACTTACTTTGTGCTGATGCAAGTTGATGTAATTTGTAAAAGATGGTTACTTCAATAAACAGTATTATTATTATTATTATTATTATCACTCTAAATACCAATAGTTTTTCATCTTCTGGTATTCAGGCCACCTGAGTTTGCTTAGCCCCTTTTGCAAGCATACATTTAAAGATTAATACAAACATATTATCTATATATACTACCTCTTATTTTAAGGGACATATTCCTTGGATATGCAGGAAGGGATTATTTTCCTTCAAACATTAAATAAATTGGTCTAGTAAAGGAGATTAGGTAACAACATTTTAAATGAAATTCGTGTAAAATTTTGAACATTTTTTAGTGACACTCCAGTTGGTTATGTGTCATTTGGAACAGCAGAAAACTCCTAACATATTATTTGCAAGCACGGAGCCCCAAGACCAGGCCTACTTTTATTAAAAACCAAATTTTTTAATTAATAATAAATAAATAATAAAAAGTGCTTACTTTATTCCTAAAAGTTATTCCGCATCGCTATAATAGTTTTTGTATTAAGTTGGGAATGATGGTAAAAATATACAATCAATGGTGCTATTAAGTTCATAATTATTCAATGGCTCTATAAGAGTAATTATTGTTGTTAATAATGCGATTAGAAACTCTTGTTGTAGTTGGGTTTTACACTAGTACAATGTTGTAAAACAACAGAAAAGTTTAAGGTTTTTGAAGAATGTGTAAAAATACACATACACTAGAGATTAGTGCGATATGGTATAATTATGCAGAGCAAAGCTACAACAATAAAAATAACAAATTTTATTTTTACATGCTGATTTAGCTTTTAGCTTTGTTGTCCAGAATAGAGCTGTACCCCGCTCAAATTTTCGTTGGCGGCGGCGTGAAAAAAATAATTTATTTTATGATAATCCAATAGATGACCTCGAAGGCTTCCCATTGAAATGCTAATTTTGTACCGAAAAACTTTGAAATAGCAATATCAGTTTTATTCTCAACTTTATCAAAGCATGACTTGAAATAATAATGGTTCTCATCCTTAAATCCGTCTTCAAATAAAAAACCAAAGTATTTGAACAAAGCATTTTTCTTAGATGTGATAAGCTCAGGCTTGTAGCATTTTTGTAGCATGTCAATGCAGATCTGAAATCAAAATCAAATATAAACGAATGGCTATAAAAGATCACTGCTTCAGTTATCCGGCGGTGTGACTCGGCGTGACCTAAAACGCGGTGTGGCGGCGAACAGCTCTAGTCTAGAAGAGGTTGACTCACCTTCCAAGGGTCGCTCCTGCTAACATCCGTGCAGGGGCGTATTTAGGGGCCTCATTCTCATACGATCTGATCGATATATTGATGAACAGTGCTTTTATTGATTGTCCCCTCATTTGAAATTTACGTTGCTGATTTAAGCTTTGAATGACGCGGGAAACTGTAAATACTATGCATCTAATGCATGACAATTAGATGCTATTTATATTTATTTATATGTAGGTTAGGGATAACAAACTTTATTGAGATAGATAATACAAATTGTTACACTTTTATTAACAAGAAATAAACTTACTGGTTTTCAGAGCAAAATGTTAGAGCCTTCTTCTAAGCTCTAGAAAACCGTTACAAATTTTTTCCAAGCAGCCCATAATCAAGAAAAGGAACAGATAAGCAGTTGTGAAGAAATTCCGTCCTTTAAAATTGAGCAACGACCTGATAATTTTTTACCAAAGGTGGTACCTGCTCATCTAATCTGAATGCAGCTGTGGATGTTGATCTTAATGTTTAACCGAATGATATTGGATATGCATTAAAAAATGCTCTGCTGAAGTGATACTGATAAGAGACGTTATGCATTGGATACTTGGAAGTCACCTTTAAGTTTCCCTTCACTGAAAGAGTCTATGGAAGTCGTTGACAAATCAAAAGCTTTTGGATGTTTCAGTTACTCCAAATTGCTGGGTGGCATTCCGTGCTGTCATTGTGTTCTTTTTGGTCCTGGAACAGGTAGAGGTGTCAAACTTGGTAGACTTGTCACACAGCCCTTCTCGTTTGACTGGAAAGAACTGTTATTTAACTGAACAACGTGACGATATTTTGATTCAGATGGGACTTCAATTGTTCGGTTTTATTTCTGATTCTTACTGCAATTGAGTTTCGTGGATGGTTGGGAATTGCATTACTAGGGCCAGGGTTTTCGACATGCCGGTTGATTGGTATTCACTTGGCCTACTAATTAGTAGATTTTAAGCCCACGATTATTATTTCAGGCAGTACTCCTTAGATTAAGGTGATGGGTGATTGTGATAAAATATTTGTTGCAAACCACCACTGACTAATCCCATGTTTTTATTTGCATATATTCTCTCTCTCTCTCTCTCTCTCTCTCTCTCTCTCTCTCTCTCTCTCTCTCATGATGACCGTTATTACTTATGAGAACGAAAATTGATCAAGATCGCATGGTCCTGGAACAGGTGGAGGTGTCAAACTTGGTAGACTTGTCACACAGCCCCTCTTGTTTGACTGGAAAGAACTGTTATTTAACTGAACAACATGACGATATTTTGATTCAGATGGGACTTCAATTGTTCAGTTTTATTTCAGATTCTTACTGCAATTGAGTTTTGTGGATGGTTGGGAATTGCATTACTAGGGCCAGGGTTTTCGACATGCCGGTTGATTGGTATTCACTTGGCCTACTAATTAGTAGATTTTAAGCCCACGATTATTATTTCAGGCAGTACTCCTTAGATTAAAGTGATGGGTGATTGTGATAAAATATTTGTTGCAAACCACCACTGACTAATCCCATGTTTTTATTTGCATATATTCTCTCTCTCTCTCTCTCTCTCTCTCTCTCTCAT
>CABFPE010000932.1:159900-173344 GCA_900660155.1 Hofstenia miamia | reverse complement strand
CTTTTTACTTATAGTCCTTTAATGTATCTTTAAAATCTTACCTTTCTTGAGTTGTTACGTTCAGCAGTTCAAAAGTAATATGCCTTTTTTCTAGTCTCATTTTTTTTGCAGCCAACTATATATATATATATATATATATATATATATGTAATCAAAATATTACTATGTTGTGCGTTCAGTAAAGAACGATCTATATATCTTGCTATCAGTAGTTTTATTTGCCGAACGTCGCTTACAGGTTTTGCTGGTACCTACTATGTGTTTTGTTTTGATTATTTGTGCTAGCAAATGACACCAATTCAGTTAATGCTATAATAGGAATAGATAAAATCTTGAATTTCTAAAAGTGCTCTTTTGATGATTTTTAAATTTAATAATTTTGTTAATTATTTGAATCATGCTATAAATCCTGAAATTCCAGTTAGATTTATATGTGCTTAATACTTAAAATTCTAATAATTAATTGTACAAAAGTATTACTTAATTAAATTTGATATATAGTATTCCATATGCATTATATTAATGTATTTCAGATTCAAGTAAAGTTTCTTGTCCTAAATAGCTGAACAGCAATAATAATCTATTAAAAATAGCTTCACTAAAAAAATATTGGTAAAAAATAGTATTTCTTTTCAACAAAGGATATTCAGCTTTGGCAGCAATGCGCTAAACATTAAAAAAATTACATTATTTAGAGTTCCTATCACATAATTTAATTGTACACAATTTTTTGTATTGGGATTCAAAGAAATTGAGTCTTTTTGTTAAGATGCATTAATTTTTAATATGCTGCAAACAACTGACAATAAATCTAAAATGCAAGAAGTTAATTTATTATAGTTGTATCATGATAGTCCAGGAAATAAATTTGCTACCATTCCAATCATGTCATGGAAAAATTTGTATATGATTATATGGTAATTGTTTCTAATTAGTTAAATTCGTTATGCATTGTAGTTGATTTATCACATTAAATCTAGATTAAAAGTTAATTTTAAAAATAAATAACATCCTTTATATCTATAGAGAAGATATTAGTGTTTGCAAATATTGAAGAAAATAGCAAACTATGATTTATTTTAGAAGAGTAACTGTTCTTTAACATTTCATAGATATCACATCATTGAAGGGATTCAATTTATATTATATAAAAATTTTATTTTAAGCCGTTTTTAGACAAGAAAATAATCCTCAGATGGACTTTCAATCATCTCTAATTGGTAACTTCCAAACACATCAATTAAAGCCCTTTAAATGTGACAAATGTGATTATTCATGCTCTCATCGTAATAGTCTCCAAATACATCAGTTAAAGCACTTTGGCATAAAGCCTTTTAAATGTGACAAATGCGATTATTCATGTTTTCAACAAAGTCATCTCAAAACCCATCAGTTAAAGCACTCTGGCATAAAGCCTTTTAAATGTGACAAATGCGATTATTCATGTTTTCAACAAAGTCATCTCAAAACTCATCAGTTAAAACACTCTGGCATAAAGCCTTTTAAATGTGACAAATGCGATTATTCATGTTTTCAACAAAGTCATCTCAAAACCCATCAGTTAAAGCACTCTGGCATAAAGCCTTTTAAATGTGACAAATGCGATTATTCATGTTTTCAACAAAGTCATCTCAAAACTCATCAGTTAAAGCACTCTGGCATAAAGCCTTTTAAATGTGAGAAATGTAATTATTCAAGCCCTTGGCGTAGTAGTCTTCAAAGACATCAGTTAAAGCACTCTGGTATAAAGCCTTTTAAATGTGACAAATGTGATTATTCATGCTCTCATCGTAGTAGTCTCCAAGAACATCAATTTACACACTCTGGTATAAAGCCATTTAAGTGTGATCAATGTGATTATTCATGCTCTCGTCGTAGAAGTCTCCAAGAACATCAGTTTATACACTCTAGTATAAAGCCATTTAAGTGTGATCAATGTGATTATTCATGCTCTCATCGTAGTAGTCTCCAAGAACATCAGTTTACACACTCTGGTATAAAGCCATTTAAGTGTGATCAATGTGATTATTCATGCTCTCGTCGTAGAAGTCTCCAAGAACATCAGTTTATACACTCTAGCATAAAGCCATTTAAGTGTGATCAATGTGATTATAAATGCTCTGAACAAAGTCATCTCCAAGCACATCAGCTAAAGCATTCTGGTATAAAGCCATTTAAATGTGACAAATGTGATTATTCTGGTAATTCTTAAAGAATTTCTATGCAGTTTTATCTTATATATTTTTACAGCGTTAAAAATATTTGTGTAACACATTTGCAATATTTTAATATATTTTTAAAAATTTATGGAATCCACTTGGAGAAACTTTTTATCATTTGTATCTAAGTATAGATTTATTTATATTTAAATTTTAGTTTAGTAACAAAGTAAGCCAAAAGGAGGTTAACAATGTCCTCAGGCCGCCACAATTTGTTTAGGACGTGCAAAATGGTGATAATATGGGTTGCTATGTGTCAACAACTTTGTCCTTGTAAAGTTTCAGTGAAATTAATTTCAAACTTTTCTAATGATTTAGCTTCAATATTGGAAATTTCTCATCTTATTTAAAAATATTTAAAATGGGATAAGTGCCTGTCAAGATTTTTGGCAGTTGACAATATCTTTCAAAAACATTTTCACACTTAGTTTATTTATAACCCATTTGCAACTATAAATATTTAAATATTTTTAAAAGTATACTAGCTAAGCAGGAGGAAGTAGATACATAAAAATACTTCAAAATTTTCAATATTTTGGGCTTGAAACCTGAAATATAATTGGCCAAGTGGTTGTCAAGAATTTTAGTGGTTGACAATATACTTTAATATGATTTCAATACTAAAACGTTAATTGCACCTATAAATCTCTAAATATTCATAATATATACCTATTTAGAAGTAGATAAATTAATATACTTTACAATTTTTTGGTAGGAGGGCTCAATTATAATTGTACTATTTTTGCTAGCTTCTCTGGCCTTTTCTTAATTTTAAAGTGCTATAGCTAGGGCAACACAATGTTACATTAAAAATCTTCAAAAATTGTTCTTAAAATTCAAAAGTTGCAATGAAAGCACACAAAGCTTGAAATAAATGCTATGGGTCAAATAGCAACAGATAATGGCAATCATATGTGTATATATATATATACCTGTATGCTCTTTTGAATATCGTCTATTCAAATGAAAAATAGATAACTAGTGTTCACTTAATATATTTTGACGTCATACAAGTCAAAAGTCACAATGCAAACGTCGATTAATCACTGCTGTTGTAGACAAGGTAAGCTTGAGTGCAGTAGAACGTCGTTTGCAACAAACTGTTGTACCACAAATAAAGCAAATTAATTCATTCTTAGAATTCAATTTAAAATCCTCTAGATATTCTCGGATGTATTGCTTAGCCTTAAAGGAAAAGGCTAATTTCTATTTCAGCATTATCAAGCAGTCGGAATAAATGGCAATGATGGAAGGCTTGCATTAATATATTCTGCAGACGGATTCACAATGTGATGTTTTGTTCTGCCAATAGTAACACGGCAAGTTGAGTAAGTAGTTGACATAAATGTTATTAATTGGAAATTCTTAGAATTGAAAACATGCCGAAATGCATCTAGATTGGATTTAACGGGTAGCTGAGTTGATCCAAGAGTGAAGAAATTAATAAACTTATCTTTATTACAAATGACAGTGAAAGTTGCAAAATGTTGCAATTTACCTTAAAATATGCAAAAAAGTCTCACTGCAATTTTGGGTTGCCCTAGTTATAACTAAATAAGCTTTAAAAACAGATTATTTTTATCTTCAAAATATCTGCATATAATATTTACTTTATGTGTAAATGGGGCAACATTAAAAAATACTAATATTTCCAAGTTATTTAATTTTGGTAATATTAACTTCGAATTGATAAGCCACTGATCCTAAGAGTTATGTAAAGATAAATTCATTCATAGAA
Organism: Hofstenia miamia; assembly: GCA_900660155.1. Taxonomy (NCBI): domain Eukaryota; kingdom Metazoa; phylum Xenacoelomorpha; order Acoela; family Hofsteniidae; genus Hofstenia; species Hofstenia miamia. The sequence continues at coordinate 169,387 of CABFPE010000932.1, read as the reverse complement.
AAATATGGAAATGTTTTTAAAATAGCTGAAGAAATAGAATTTAATTGGGGTAAATCATAATTCCTTATTCAACCTTGATTATTTGCTTAAAGATCATTTATCATGTATTAAAACACTAATGATATTTTGTCATTGAGATTTATAATTTTTCTTAAGACCCTAATGATTATTCTAGGGTACCTGTTAAACAGAATGTGATCTGGGACCAACTTTTTAATTTCTACACCGACTGAATTAATTTGATATTACATAACATTTGCTAAGTATGTCGTAGTAACTCAATGAATTTCGTAAAATGACAATATTCATTTTCATTACATTATGTGCAATTTTTTTTAACTTTGATAATAATGTGTTTTTTAAATAACCTTATTTGAAATCATATCATCTGAGAATATTTGACTCATTTTAGTTGCACAGCACTAACCGGAGGAAAACTAAATTGATGGGTTCAAGTATGTGTTGTGCAAGTCTTAAAATTGCAAGTTCAATATATACTTTGCAGCAAAGTGCGATAGACCGGTTTAAACAAGAAGGCTTAATCAGCAATACATCATTATAGATGATCTAAAAAAGTTCTAAACTAGAAATAGCGAGTATTTAATTGCCTTTGTAAAAATCGGATTTTCATTTGAAAAAATTAAAAATTTTAAAACATAATATCAGTACTAAAATTGATTGGATCTTTTGTCTAAATTTTGGAAATTTTTTGCATTTTTTGGAATATTTAGATTTATATTTTGCCAAAACGATGCCGCATCTTTTAATATACAATTTGGCACAAAGTTGTATATTTTCGGGAACATTTTGTTATAAGAGATGCGTCTATTGAATTATGGTGCAACCAAAATACATCGTTTCATTTTAAGCGGTTTGATTACTGCTAAAACCTCAAATTATTCGGTTAACACAGAATTTTAAACTGGCATTTGCTAATTGGGTAGAAGTTCAACGTTAAATATAGATTTCCTAGCTATATATGATTGCAATATGTAAGTAAATCTTCCAAAACTGAAATATATTTAGCATTTAAAAACTAAACAATTATTTGAAATGATATTCTGCTGAATTTAAAAAATTAATTTAACTAAGGGCTTAAACACTCACTTTTTATTTCGTTTTAAAGTAAAAAATAGTCATGAATTACTAATTGTGAAAAGGCATTGTAGAATAATTTCTGCTCGCCTCATTTTCTGAATACTAGGGTAGAAAGCAATTTGAGCATTTTACAAAAATCTGATTTCTCATTGAAAAAAATTATATTTGTAAGTCCCTCACGCACAAGAATAAGTTTTAGCGCAAATTTGCATCAACCCTATTGATTTGTTCATGTAAAAAGCTTTCGATATTTTTTAATAGACTTGGATAAAATTGTTCAAAATGTAGACAAATCCATTTGTAACTTAAAAGGAACTCTAGTAGAAATAAGATTAACCCTATTGATTTGTTCATGTAAAAAGCTTTCGATATTTTTTAATAGACTTGGATAAAATTGTTCAAAATGTAGACAAATCCATTTGTAACTTAAAAGGAACTCTAGTAGAAATAAGATTAACCCTATTGATTTGTTCATGTAAAAAGCTTTCGATATTTTTTAATAGACTTGGATAAAATTGTTCAAAATGTAGACAAATCCATTTGTAACTTAAAAGGAACTCTAGTAGAAATAGGAGCAATAGGCAGTTTTGGTATTAATTACTGAATTTATTGAATGTCATATATTCTTGTAGGTTTTAAAATTCTGTAAAATTACGTTTTATATCATATATTCAAATTTTAGATATATATATATATATATATATTCATTTCGCTCTAAATTGCCACCATTAGCAATTGATGACAATTTAAAAATACGGATTTCACTGAGGCAAATTTCTGGAAAAATTTATGGAACCTCTCCGACTTTTGAAGAATGGTTCTTCTCTTATGAACAAAATCTTATCATACAACGAGCAGGTCAAGACCACGCACTTGCACAGTTTTCCAGTTTCCTCACAGGAAAAGATATAATTATTATCTATCACTAGATACAATGATTAAATTAGATTACCAACTGTTGATACAAAATTTCCATGATCACTTCCAAGCCCCCACAGCGTGTAACCAATACAAGATTACTGTAAATAACACAACATACAAAGCTAACAATGATATTGAGGAGGATATTCTTTAAATCGCCACTCTCCATTCGTCGACGATTTGAGCAAAATGCTGCCCAGGAGACAATTGTCTACATTTATTAAGAAGGCTGTAGAAGCCGAACTGCAAATTGATAGCTACACTAAAATATCCAATCAAATTAAGTTTGGAAACAGTTCATCCAATTTGCGAATAAAAACACCAAACCTCTTTCTAAAAACCAATCGACAATAAGTGATCCAAAATAAAACAGAAAAACACCAAAGGTAATCAACCTAAACAAAGTTTTCTGCAAAAAATGCCGACAAAAAGGATACAACAGTCCCAACTGCACTAAAACTATTCACCTTATCGCTGATATGAAGGCTGTTACTACATGGATGACAGTGACATCTATGATTCCATCTCAGAATACGAAGACGATTTAAACAAATGATCCTAGTAACGACCACCTTGAACAAAAACACCATACCAATGATAATAAATGGAATCGTCATCCAGGCAACTGTAGATACTGGTGCATCTGTTTCTCTAATTGCGGACATGTGCACTAATCAAATCTGCAATACAAAAGATAACATTGAGTCACATAACCATCATTTTATAAACCTCGATACCAAAGGTTTACCAAGGTCTTTAGAATTTACCATTGCCAACAGTAAGTTTTCTCAGCAAAGACTTTCTAGAAATGTACTACTGCTTCATTAACCTTCAAGACAAAACTCTAAAAATCGATCCAAAAAATAAAAATATCACTACGCATCTGCAAACCATAGTAATCAATCCAAAACACTCTTTCCAGTCGAAACGATTAAGATCCAAAATTTCATCTGGGGTTTTATCCAGGGTTGCCGTTGATATTGATTTGAATTGATATCAACATGCTGATATCAAATCAATTGATTTGATTTGATTTGATATTGATTTTCAAATCAATTGATTTCAATTGATTTGAATTGATTTAAAAATCTCCAAAAATCTATAAGTTATAAAATACAATATAGAAATCTTTATTAGTTTGTGATATAGAAGTGCTTAAAAATTGTAAAAAAGCCTGAGTTAACTAGAGTTAGGCATTATTTATATATATATATATATATATATATATATATATAACCATACATACATATTAGTCCCAGTGTGTAAAGGGAAATTCCGAAAAAGGCGTACACAGTGGAAATCGGGTCCGATTTTTCATAGTACACAGTGGGACTAACGTGTAAATATGAAACGACTTGAAAGAATTTTAAAATATTTTAACAACGCAAATTTACGGTAATTGCATATATTTTTTGCTAAACCACAGAATTTTCTTGAAATGAGGAATTTTTTATAATCCCATTCTGTACACTTAAAAATTTTAGTTACTGTTTTGTACATGTTTCAAAATAGCGATGGGTATTTGGTCTGATGATTCTGAATTTGAAGCCTTGACGCGAAATATTAATGCATCAGCTGGATGCGATATTGTGTGATTTTAAGCCTTGACGCGAAATATTAATGCATCAGCTGGATGCGATATGGTATGGCTTTATTCTTAACTTATTTTTGACAAAAGGTTTTAGATTAATAAGAGTGTATGTCAAAAAAAAACTTAGAGTTCGTGGAGCGACCAAGCAAACAATTAAAGAAATACCCTCTGATTTCAGTCGTTCTGCAGCACGTGAAAAAATTTTAGTAAATAAAAATATAATGTTGTCAAAGATACTCTCCATAAATGCAATGACGGTAGTTAAGCAAACAATTATAGATGTCTGGACTGTCTATTTTAAGAGTGCTATAGACATTGACCATGCGCATTTGCAAGCCCTTGTTTTTTTATTTGCAGTCTGGTTTAACTTGTCGCCCTGCATAACTACTTGCATCTAACTTTAAAATATATTGAAGAACTAAAGAATGGCAAATCATTAGCGAACACCAAACATAAGACTTGGTATAAAAATTCCGTTGCGATTGCTGCTACACCTATTTAAGTTCGAAACATTAACATGCTCATAAATTCATATAAAAAACACATGGTGTGCATTGTGAATTAATTTTTGGCAATAAAAATCAAAATTTGTACCACAATGTCAACTCAGAATAGAAATGAAATACAACATTACTTACCTTCATATTCTAAATTCAATTTTAATTTAAAAGTAAAGCAAGCACACCTTCGTCAAACTGGCCACACAATTGAAACGGCAAGAAAGGAATATATTCAGTCAATCATTTCCTATCTATGAGCTATGTATGAAAGTGTGCTTTCAATGCCAACAACTTCAAAAGGGAGGATTTCAAACCAATTCGAAAAACAAAGATTAGAATTTATAAATGCCTTGAATACTTTTAGTAAAAATTGCAACTGGAATAATAATGGAAGGGCTCTTCTTAAACAGTTTGAAAAGATTTTTCAGAAGAGACAGTATCAAGAATTTGCAACAAGTTTCGTTTTGCAGCTAAATACTTAAAGCTATAAATACTTTTGATTTTGTGTGTAATATGTTTTTAAGTTTGGTTTTTCAGTGGTTTTTGTTTGTTTTGAAAAAAATGATCCAGAGTGGGAGTTATAATTTTTTCTCCAACAATTATCGTACAGAGTGGGATTTGTAAAAAATTGTGTACAGAGTGGTACTTTTTATTGTCATCATACAGAATGAGCTCAATAATTTATATAAATATATAATTTTAATATATTTATTTATTTATTTTTATTGACACTTTGTATAGCTAGGCCCTATCATATGTAGAAGAATTTCATATTAACTGCATTGTGGTACACTTTCAAGCAGATCTATAATTTAATAATTGACTTACTAAATATGGTTGAAATATTATTAATAATGAACATACTGGATATGTAAGCATGCAAAAATTTAGGAAAACTATTTATCAAAATATAAGTCTGCTGCAGTGCAATCAAGATTGCATTAGTAATTATTAATGAAGTCGTGTGCCCTGCTTAAGCACATGAGCTCGCAAGTTAGTGGATTTCGTTGAAATAAGTAAAGAATACATTGTATCAAATAATATAATACTGTTGATATCAACAAAAAATTCTGTTGATTTGAATTGATATCAATTGATATCAGTTAGCAACAGTCTGTTGCATTGATTTGATGCGAAATTTCCATATCAACGACAACCCTGGTTTTATCACTCTTTAATCCAAAAACCCAATCCGTTTCGATGTTGTAATTGACAACCAACAAGGTTTAAATTCCAGAAAGGTTGTAATTCTTGCTTCCATTTTAAAAAGTCGCAATAGTAGGGTTACCACCGCCATTCTAAATAAAGGGAGAAACGTAATTACAATAGCACCATCAAATTGTTACAGTTGTGCAAACCAAAACAAAACCAATATTAATATTAGATATATCGAAAAACGATAACAACTCTATTGCTATTCCAGAAATCACCAAGGAAACACATCCACATTTCTGTTTTGAAAAACCGTTCATTGGTATTCAATTTTAACACCATTAGTGTTGGTAAGGCCAACGGAGAGGAGCATACCATTGAAACAACAAACATTAAACCAATACACCAACCAGTGCGTCCTGTACCAGAACACCTAAAACAAGAATACTCTAAAAATTTTAAAGACTTGATAAATAAAGGTAATATTCAACCATCCAAAAGTCCTTATGCATCACCAATGGTCTTCATCAAACAAAATGATAAATACTGCCTTTGTATCGATTTTAGAAAGCTTAGGATATAACAAAAAAAGATGCTCACGCGCTACCGCGGATTGACGAAATATTGTATACAGCATGCCGAAATTCATTCTTTACAACACTCAATCTATGTAAGGCTTATTCGACATTGAAAAAACCGCATTCATCACGCCGTATGGGCTTTTCCAGTGACCATATATGGCTTTGGGCTATGTACCGCCCCTGCCACCTTCCAACAATAGGAAACTAAAATACTACAAACCACTAATTACAATCTAGAAGACAGTATTGCCGCATATATATAGATGATATATTAGTTGCTTCAAAAACCATCTAAGAACACTTTATCAAGCTAGATAAAATATTAAACCATTTTGCAACAATCAGGTTTAAAAATTAATAGCCAAAAATGTAAAATATTACAAACATCTGTAATTTTCTTAGGTCGTCAAATACAACACAACAAAATTAGTTTGAAAGAGGATGCCCGAGGTACAATAGATAAAATTACGCCTCCTAGTAACAAAAGGATTTACAACCAATTCTCGACAGTTTCCATGCATCCATTGCTTCAAGAACTTTTTACAAACACCTTCGCATATTAAATGCAAATAATAATTGGTAAAATCTTGCACCATATCAATGGGTAGTTTGCATAGAATTGATTCTCTATGTTGGTTATTCTCATCTTCCTTATTTCTGAAGGGGTCGTTAGTCCTTAAGGAGAAGTTTAATGAAGGAAAAACTCCAACATATTCACCTAAATGTATATTTATGTACATTGTATATATAGCATAATCAGACAGAGGCTCAATTAGTAATAAAACTAAATTAATATTTAATAAAAAATACAGTGATTGCATCTATAATAACCAGCAAAGTATTTGATTTCCTTAATAAGACACCGTGCTGGGGCATCACAGCAGATTGCATGTAAAATAACGGAATAATTAGCATTTTCAAATACTATTCCATTTAATAAAATAACTTTAGTTCTTCCACAATGCTTTTTAGAAATAATACTGGAGGTTTTTCAACTCCACAGTATAGACCCACAATAAAGACCGACGCAGGAACCTCCGTAACTGAACATAAAATTGGCCGGAATGATCCTGGTGAATTTTTAAAACACGTACACAATCATACAACATTCATTTGTTATTTAATTGAATTTCATCTGTAGTTACTGTGTTTGAGAACATATTGAATTCCAAACTGAAGTCCAAAATGGTGATACATTGAGCCATTCTCAAAATATGTATATTCAATATTTTGGGGAGTTGATAATAGTGAAAGAGCATCTAATGACATTTCAGGACGATATCTGTTTAGAATTTTAAGCAATCCATTTAAAGTGTTTAAAGTAATGTTGCTAGATTCAGCCCAATTACAGATGCTATACTTAAAGGAAAGAGCAGTATCTGCAACTGGTAGAAAATCCTGATTCAGCAACTGCTCTTCATCATAGAGGCAACTTTCAGAATCACTGTTCATAGAGGATAAGGAATCAAAGCTCTCATGCAATTCTACATCTGCAGCTGTGGGGAATGTTTGTGTGCCAATGGAAGTACTATGAAAAATTTCATCAAAGAGAGCATTTGATTCTTTCACAACAGAATGGTGCTTTGTACGCGAGGAAGACATAACTAGGAAAATATATCTAATGGTAAACTTGTGGAATTACACAAAAAGATCAAGTGTTTATTTAACATCCAAACATAAACATAATTTCAAGTAACTGTTTTAGAACAATTTAAGTGTCATTAATTTCTGTTAGCCAAGATATAAAGAATATATTCTGCATAATGATATGATATCGAGAAATGAACATCTTTTTAAATACATATGCATACAGTATGCTAAAGTTTAACCAGATATGAAATTTATTGCTAGGTAATCTATAAATTCCATTAAAAATTCGATGATATGCAACATTTAAAAGTAAATTTTAGCAGAAAGCAAAAACATGCATCTGGCGTGGACCAATTAATCATTACATAAAATTAAAAATAAATAGGCTAAATGCTTGATTGAACAAGAATAATAAAAAAGAATTACAAAACGAAGAAATCCAAAATATAAAATTACTATTACATTGTCAAACTTGTTAAATTACATTTTTAGTTTTTGTTAAAGTATGTAACAAAAAAATGAATAACGTTCACTCATTGAAAAAGATTACTTGAATTTTTCTCACAAGAACAATCTTAAATATTAAATCCACTGCGCACATTCTATTCCATAAGCTTGTTTGAAAATGTGTGTAGAAAATAGAAATTAAGCTACTTCAAAAAACGCTTAGAAGAAAAAAGACAATAGTATTTCATATACATAAAGAGTTGTTTGTTGGACCGAAATGAGATATTTGATCCTGGCGGGTCAAATTTAGTAAGACGGGTCGGGCTTACATATATTTCGGGTCGGGTTAAAGAAGTTCGACCTGTTTCCAGACCTGCTTAGGATTACCTGACAATGTGAGAAACTTTCTTGATATAATAATAAAGGACAGGAATTAAACAAACATTGAATATAGAGTTGCACTTTGAAGATCCATTTGATGATCTGAGAAATATGGACCGCGTAATAATGTACTTTGTTTCTATTAGTTTTCTATTGATTATTTACAATTTTATGCTGTTGGTTTTTATTCTTTTTTATTTCTATTTATACTCATTATTTTTTTTATTTATAGATTTTAAAAATTCGTGTATCTTCATCCTTTTCAGCCCTTTTGCTCAAATTCAGATTTTCGAGAAAATTTTAAGAAAAGTATGCAAAATATTGTGTATTGGGTAATCACGACTATATTTAATTGATCATTCAAAAATATATAATTTCACAATTTTGTACGCAATTTCGAAAGTCTGTCTCCAATTTTTTGTGCAAACGTTTTTTGTAAGAAACTTTTTTTCGCTGAAACTTTTCGTAATTAATGTAGATAAGAATGAAATTGACAAAAATTTTTCAAATCAAGTATTGATGATGTGAAAGAAACCAATCAAATGAGGCCAGATATAGAAAGGTTGCCGCCATCGTGAATGCAACATTGGTTGAATTTGGATCCAATAATATGTGAAATTTCTGTTTCTTGTTCCAAAGTTGCTGCAATTAAATTTTTAATAGTTATTGTGTTCATAATGTAATATCGCTACCCAGGTGAAACTAACACTTAATAACTCGATAATATGCTTAGATAATTAACAAGAGATCAGCATCAGCCCTCACAGGGTAAGTATTATCTGCAGTTCCTCTTCTTTCCTCTAATTGTGTATAATACATTGCCTTAGCAGAAGTTTTAGTAACAATTATAATGCAGTATTTTTTAGATACTCCATCAATAGAAGAGGGTTGAAATCAAATCTCTGGGCACACTTGCCCGACGCCAAGTCATTGAGATCATAACAGGCTCGACAGAAACTATCCACCACTCCATTCTTGTACGTAGTTAAAGATCCCATCCATTGTGATTCCATCTCAGCTCAGTCTCATGAAATCATATTTGTTATGTGTGCCTTATTTAGTGAAATAAACTACGAACACAACTCGACTTAGTGCTCAAGCTCAATTCGTGTATTGTCAGTAGTTTGAATATACAGACACTAGCTGCTATTACCTAAAAACTCTAACTATCAAATATAGAGCAGCTTCCTACATATAATAATTTAATACGATACAACACATAAACC
>CABFPE010000932.1:147985-158900 GCA_900660155.1 Hofstenia miamia | reverse complement strand
AATCGAGTGCAAGCTAAACAGATGTAAAAACCCTTACACCTATCCATACCTTAGCTGCAATACAACAATCGAGCGCGATACCCATTAATCATTCCTTCGCTAATAGCACTACGATTGCTGCATACAGAAACCGTTTAGCTTTGCATTATTAAAATAATCAAACCGTAATAATCAAGAGAAAATATAACGAGGTTAATGTTCATCAAATTCACAGCTCGTAGTTCCTATTTATACAAAATTCATTAAAACATATTTACCTATTATTGATGTCAAACAAGTACCAGTCGCCTTAATTTCAATTTGGGTTTTCCCACGCTAAATATTTCTGCGTACCGCGTGGCTTTGCAGAACTGTGTGCAGGCGATTCGTCTACACTTAATTTTGCCAAACCTTTTCGGCGACTAATACTTGCCTTACACTGTCAAAATTACTAAACGCATTTTCCAAGAATTAATAGAAATCATTGATAGAGTTTTGGTTAATCTTCTTGGATGATGCTACAATAAATATTGTCTGGTAAAAAATTTTAATTTGTGCCTGTTTGGGAATCTACACAATCTAATATATGTATATATTATCAGTAGCATTTCATATGTTCATCTGATTTTTGATATTGTTTCTATTTAGAATAAAGACAGTAACTTTTTAGAATTGAACTATCAAATTTCAGGCTGAAATCAGGTGGTCGAATAATACTATTACGTATAATACTTGTGCAATGCACGTAATGTTATAATTTTTATAATAGTCATTGGATTGTTCATTTTAAAAATACAGAATTTAGTAGTATTTAACTGAGGAAAAATACTAGTTTAAGGTGTAGCATTTTTCAAAGCATATTGTATATTTATGTCTGATATGATGATACATATCTTTTCTCTATTTCTTAATAGACAGTTATAATGGGTAATATATAAATTTAATGCAATGCAGCTAACAGTTAAAAAAGATTATTTAAAAGAAAGATCGGGAATTCGTACTACAAAAAGACAAAGATTTCAATATTCTAGCAAAAATCGTCAAAATTGGAGAAGTCTGATTTTGAACATCCAAATAATTCAAAGCTAAGAAAGTCGACCAGTGGGGAATGAGTGACATGGGTGGCCACCAGTCCCCACTAATAGACCACTGGTGGAGAAGTAGTGGCAGTAGTAGCTACTCATAGCCAACAGTGGATCACTAGTGAAATCTTCTTTAAATTTAATCATAAATAATATATAAGCTTTGCAATTTTTTTTGCTTGCAAAAATTATATGATATATATATATATATATATATATATATATATATACTGTATATATATATATATATATATATATATTTATATATATATATATTTATATGTAATTTCAAAGTAATTTATTTATTTATGATTATTCTCGGTAAAATTAAGAAAAAATAGTTTTTAGTTATTGGAAGAAATTAATGTTTAAAAATTGCAAGTTTTTTGAAATTGAAAATTAAATTTAAATTGGTCATTTCTGTATGCTTGTTGTTATTGTTTATAACAACTAAATTCTTTTTATTTTTTATTACCAAATTTATATCAATAGGAATGCTAAGCTTGCTAGCATTTCCGTCTACCCTTTGTTGAGCTGTCAGTTTGAACTTTAATGATTAAAATATTTTTTTTAATAAAATATTTGCAACTGTTACACTTGAGACATTTTTCTGATGCCAAAATCGTACTTTTGGCCAACCAATTTGCCTCCAGTTAGACACGAGTGGCTAAATCTCACCCAGTGGCTCACCGCTTCTGCCACTGGTGGCCCACCAGTGTTTGGCTACATGAGAGTACATCAGTTTTGGCATTCTAATTTTCCAGTGTAGTATTTTGCCTTTTCATTAATTTTATTTCCTGAGACATTGTTTTTTTGGTTGCATTGACTTTCTTTGTTCGATTTTGAGGGTTGAACCATTGTTGAGGTGTTGGTTTGTCCTCTAAATTAGGCTTTGGAACCGTAATTTTGGTGTTGCTAACCTTTAGGTTGAATTTCTTTAGGTATTTTCATAAAACAATATCCAAAAATGTGAGGAGATAACAGAGGTTGAGCCTATCAGAGATTTAGTGAGATAGCTATAATCGTAATTTTAGTTATCCTAGAAAAGTTCAAAATAACCATGGGTTTGATAAATTTGTTGAATAAAGTCGTAGGAGTTTAATAAAAAAAGTAATGGTAACTTACCACTAATATGTTGGTATGTAGATTTGTAAAGATAAAAGATAGAGAATAATTGTAAACTAATTTCTTCTAAGTTTTCATTAAGCATTGTGTAACCATTTAGTATCAAAAAGTTTAAGAGAAAAAGTAAACACTACTTTCTTCTGCATATTCTTTAGACTTAAAGTAATAGTGAAATGACATGAGTAAATTTAAGAAATTTGTAGAGATTATGTTCTTTAAGTTATGTTCGGTCACCATGTAGCATTCTCATGAATAGTAATAGAATAGCTAAGTAATAGCTTGTGATAAAGCCACAACAAAAGCATATAGCAAATTAGAGTTAAGAGTGTGACTAATTACCAGCAATTGTATGTATAATTTAACTGAGAGAAATTTGATTAATAACAGCAATATGAGAATGAATTCACTGCTGTTACAGAATGGCATTGTTGGTTCTTCCTAAATTCTTCACCACATTTTTATAGATTTGCAAGCACTTAGAAAAACAGCAACCAATTTCTAAGAACTGATTGCATACATTTGTCTTTGTTTTTTAATATCACTCAGGGTACAATTAAGGCCTTCACTATAATTCTCATTTATTAAACTAGTAGAGACTAATATCGAAAGTTTAGAATAGAAATTATCCCAGATCCTTAATTGTGGTGGCAAATCAAATTAGTAGAGAATCATATAAAAAATTTAGTTATTCACCTGAGGCAAATTATATTTAATAATCATATATATTTTATTATATAAATTGATTCATATTTTATAAGTGCAGTACTTTGATGAAGACGTAATAATAGTATTGTGAAAAGTATACTTTGCTTAATTGTATCTAATTGTCCCCTCAGTTTAAAAATTTTGCTTAAATAAACTTTTTGAGTGAAAACATACAGTCATTCATTTTAATTGTAAATAACAAGCAGGTGTAGCAATTAGTTTTGTATAAAACCGTGAGACTTCTCCTATAACTATTCAATTAGAATTAATTTAGTTTTAGCTTCACACTGTTGTTATTTTGATCTTTCTGTTGTTGCAGTTTTATGTATACTTTTTATGATGCTAATAATTAGCTTGCTTCAGACGATAATTTGGGAATCGTGATGAAGCAAGCTACAATGAATGTCTTCTTGAGTTGATCACCCCAAATTGTTGTTTTCATAAGTAAGGTGTTTATAAAACTTGTTCTGTTCAACTCATTCAGACAAAGTAAATAATCAGTTACACTGTAGTTAAATCATACATGCTGGCTTGCATGAATGCATGGCAATTACATGCTATTATCAATTATCTAATTATAGGCCTAGAGATCAGGGCCTTTCAAAAAATATATTGGTATTGCAATATATTGAAATATTTATATTGCAATATATTTATTGATTGATTTTTTGAACCAATATTAATGTCATGTGATCCAATATATTGCAATATATTGGAGATGTAAAATAAACTCCATTTTGGCACTTTATATTCAGGTTTTTGATGGCTTTTACGTTATTCAACAGGTCGGGAAACCGATTTAGTTACAACTCTTCTCCATTATAATACATTAACAATCGCGTGAACGATTTGGTCATGCACCTGATGCCAAATATTGTGATTTTCTTGGGAAAAGACGAATTACTTCATCGAATAACACTTTACTGATCCCATGTCAATTCAATGCCTTTTTGTAAAGCTTTTTCTCCTGTTTTCATTGGATAATATAGAGAAAAATTGTCTTGTTTCATTTCGATGAGAGGAAGACCTACCTACCTACCAGATCTGCCAAGGCTTTAGTAAAACATGTCACCAATCAGGGCATTCACAAATGTTGAATGGTTTTAATTTAATACGGTAAAATAGGAAGGCATTGATATGGGACCAGTAAGATTGTTGTTCGATGAGGTTATTCGTCATAATATTTGGCATCGGATGCATGAATTGTTCATGACGAGGTTTTTGAGATGGATTTATCAACGGCTGAAAAAGAATCGCAATCAAATATACATAAAGAAGTTTACATGCCAGTTGAAAGAGATGAAGCCGATGGTGAAGATTTTGCCAGCACTATACGTAAGAAAAACTAATTGGAGATGCATGCTCTAATCGTACTCAGTTTCGAGATTTGCGATTCCTGGTGCCAACATCAAACAGTGCTGAGGATTTTTTCACCACCGCAGGGTTATTCCTACGACGACTGTCGAAAATCTTTGACGCCAGCCAATTTGGAGATGCAACTCTTTTTACACGTCAATCGACGCTTCTGGGATATGCTCTCAGTAAGCAAATGTATTGAGTGACTTTTTGAATATATATATGTATCTTTAGTTTTACTCAACATACAGGTTCAACTATATATAATATTAGGTCAAAGCTAATCAAATGTTTGTCCGTGTCCCGGGTGAATAAAATCTTGACAAGGTCCATCTCTGATATATAGTTGGCTGCAAAAAAAATGAGACTAGAAAAAAGGCATATTACTTTTAAACTACTGAACGTAACAACTCAAGAAAGGTACGATTTTAAAGATAAATTAAAGGACTATAAGTAAAAAGCATCAAAGTCTAATTTGTTTTCCTCCTGTAGAAATAACTTCATTCAAACGAACTGAAACTGATTTCATTAAATTGGACTTCATTTCAGATGTCAAAATGTGTTGACTTTCTCGAATTTTTTCTTTTAAATCGGATATTTTTCGGATTTTGCTTCTCAACGTCATTTTTCAATATCTGCCACAGGTTTTCGATTAGAGAAAGATCAGCAGAACTTGGTGGCCATTGCAAAAACTGGATATTATTTTCAGAAAACCAATTTTTTGTCTTTGCTGACGTGTGCGGGGTTGCTCCGTCCTGTTGGAGTATCCATCCATCATCATATAAAGCATCAGCATAAGGCATAAATTCAGCTATAATTTGGCAATATCTTTGACTGTCGATTGTGGCTTTCCGTCTAAAATTTTCAAATAAAACCCACGATAGGAAAGTTCTCCCCAAACCATAATTTTTTGGTGGAACTTTGGAAGCGCTTTTGTTGCTCTTGGACATTTCTTTGACGACCACACTTGTACTTTGTTTCTGTGTATTGAAATACGCACTCATCAGTTATCCAAACATCTTCAAAAGTGTAGCCTTTCCAACCTTTCACGAAATTTAATCTTTTTTCTTGATGTTCTTTTGTAATCAGAAGTCGATTTTTTTCAGGAAATTTTACATTAAATATACACATTGTGTATACGCCATAATTAACATTATATGAGTTTTGTCAAGATTTTCTTTAAACATGGCCTGGTGACTACTGTAGAATGTATTAAATGTGTCCAACAGTCCACCTCCTACTCAAAAGAATTTGATGTAAAAACTTCCTTAGGAAATCAGTACAAAGAAATAGCCATTTTAGACATCTATGCATTTATTGAAACAATTTGTTTACACTAAAAAAATTCGACCATTCATCAAAGCGTTCTTTAATTGACAAGCCATACAATGGCCATTTAGTAAATCCGCGTGAGGGGCGATTTCTCGTCACACACGTTCATTTCCCAGATCAAGCATTGTAAATTCCTCACTTTTGCTGTGTATTCAACTCACGAAGGATCTCGTATTTGAATTACTTATTCGTTTGATTAGATATGGGACAAATTTGCACGTTTATGAATGCAGAGCATACTATAAAAATGTGACATGAAAAAGGTCAAATCTAATTCTTCATTATGTACGGTTTATAAACTCCTAAAAGAGAATATTAGCCTTACTTATTGCAAAGTACCCATAATGCAAAAAAGGGAAAACCCAATATGGAACATGTGTTATAAATTTACATTAAGATTCGATTATAACAGTTTGGGAAGGTAGACGAATGCTTTGTCATTCATTAATAATAATGTAATATATATATATATATATATATATATAATTGTGTCTAATTTTTTTAGGTATTTATTTCAGCACCACAAAGTTATAATTAAACACAATATTGAAACATCATTTTTGTGCAGTCGTATTATACCATGGTTATATCTATTATATGACATTTTTCGGAATTTCTATGTAAAAGGCAATTGATTTCTAAATTTTGATTTCATTGACTTATGTAGACCTAGTAGTTACATATATGCATGAATTTTATTGAAAACTGGGGTCATGACAAACAGAATAGAATTTTTAACTGCACCATAGAAACATGTTAAACTTTAAAATATGTGTAATCTTACAGAAATGTTACATATCATCAGTTTACTAAAACTGTAATGGATCTATCTACCTTGAAATGAAAATGATTTAAATTTTATAATCATGACTATTGTGTTACAAAAAGTAAATGCACCAAGTGGGCACAATATAAAATCTGATTTTTTTTAAAGAAAACATAAATAACTCGTTGTTGTTAGAGTATTTTTGATAACAATTTGTTTTCTAATCAGGCATATAATTGTAACTGCATGATAATTAGAACTTTCTTCTTTAGAAATTTCCTGAGCTTTCCAACGTGCTATATTGTAGACATAATACAGAAATACTTAAGCTTTTCATATTGACCAGCGGGTTTGCATACAATACACATACGTTTAATTAAAATATTAGTAAATTGTTTAGGAAAGATACCACGGTATCAGTATATTTTGGTTTTGTTATATTATCGCACTCTCAGTTTCGATATCAGTATATCGCCGGGCCCTAGTCCTAGTACTGATATAAATTGAAAATGTTATTCTTGTCCGGCCAGTCTTTTGGTTTTTGGCTCAAAGAACTGAAATAGAAAACCTGCATCTTGTACTTTGAAAAGATTTGATGCAAGAATATGAAGAACGGTCAAGCATTTGCCATCATTGTGCATCTTTTTAAAAGATATCGGATGATTACATTTATAGGTCTGTTGCGTTGTGTCTGTTGTATGTCATTACCTTTTTTGCTGTTGTGCATGATTTTATGAAAAAAACTCACACAATAGCAAGGTTGATGAACAGTGTATGAGCTTTTTTGATGCCACAATCTTCCAA
The DNA here is from genome assembly GCA_900660155.1 of Hofstenia miamia. NCBI lineage: Eukaryota > Metazoa > Xenacoelomorpha > Acoela > Hofsteniidae > Hofstenia > Hofstenia miamia. Next base: position 151,751 of record CABFPE010000932.1, on the reverse strand, counting down.
CGGTTACATTTGGCCACAAGAATCCAAAAATGTGCACGATTCGTAAAACAGGAATTACCAGATACTTTAAGTGACCAAGTCAAAGAATTAACTCTTTTAAACATATCCATGCTTTTTGAAACATTTTCTTTCTTAAATATTGTTTTTTTCAAATTTTATTGTACATCTTGGCTATAAAGTCCTTAAGAATTTTAAAATGTTTGTTACACTTCTCATGAAATGATTTGAGATGTCACAGATTTGCCCATAAGTGGACGTGCTCGAGTGTCAGAAGATGTTCAAAAGGTTGTGAAATGACAATTTAAGCCAATTTAACACCTGCAAAAAAATTTTATTTCATTTTTCATTTTTTGAACTACAAATCGTGGGGCCCTGGTTAAAGTAGGCTTTAATGAAATATACAATTATAATAGTATACAAACTTAGTATAAAAATTTAAATTTAAATTTAAGGAATGTCGAAGTTCATATCAACCCCTTCTAAATAGGCACGGGTCTGTCGACTGAATTTAAGCTGGTCAATAACATGATGAAACTTCAACACAAACTGTAAATCATTGCATTTTGACCATTGGCATTTACGTTATTATTGAACAGATTAAAGGAGGCAAAGAAATGTCACCTGCACACACAACCACTACACATGTACAATATAATATTTAGCAACAGATACATATTGTTCAGAAAATATTTTGTTTGTATATAATAATAATAATAATTTTGTTTGTATTCTATAAATTAACTATTACTACTGCTTACAATTCTTGATGCTGCTGGCATTTTTCCTAAATTTACTTTATTAACAAGGAATATACAATTTATTCTGTAAAACATGCTATAGAATTTCATTTGTATTTAATAAGTCTCTTGACATTGAAATAACAGCTAGAAAGTAACAAAAAATCTTTAATTGTAAAGCTAAAAAAACTACTTTGCTAAAAGAATTGCAAATTATTAAAAACATAGGTTTTCCTCCAATCAGAGAAAAATTAATTTGGCTAGATATTCTTTTTTTTAAGAACTAGTACTCTTGTACCATCTAGTAAATTTTAAGCACTATGAAATTTCTTATAATGCCCTTCAACACCTGCCTAATATAACTAATGCACTATGTTTTCTTTAACTATAAATCAATCTCCAGGAAACATATAGCTTACTTGAATAAATAATATTAATAATTATTTAACTACTTCATATCAATACTTGAAATAATTATTGAACAAAACACATTTTTAGGAATTTCCAAAAAGTCAATGACAGATTAAGTTTTAAATCTTCTAAAGTTCATTGTTTTTCTCGTGCTGCAGTATATAGAAAATTGTTAAAAGACAGCTATTGATATTTCCCTTTGATTTAAAATTAAATTATCCTGAATTTTTTATCTAAGATTTCTTTCCTTGGAAAATTGCTCTAACTGCAGTCCTCATGCGCTTGCAAAATTTTTTTATGATAATTGAAAAATGTAGTGGGAATATTATGTTGTTAAAATATGAAATAGATTGCAATTTGAATATTTCTTAATGCAGTGTGGCAAAATATGTTAGCGTTACCACATGGTAACGCTATGATGATTCATCTTAAAATTAAATTTTTATAATTGGAAAAATAGTAACATAACTTATAACAATTGCACTAGTATTTTGTAGCGTATTATGTTATCTTAAATATTAAATTAACAAACAGAGAATTTGATTTGATTTAAGATTTTATTTTAAATAATGGCATTAATATAATTAATTTTAGCAGTATTATTCTCAAAGCTTCTTGCAGAGGCTGATCGAATCTTCAAAGAAATTACCTTGAATACGTCTAATAGAGGCAACACGAAAAAATTAACAAGCACAATTTTGGCATTTGAAAGACGTGCTTCATTCTATCTTGAAAAGAAACTACGAATTGACGTTGAAACTCTGCTCATAATTATATATCATGCTTTTCTGAATTTGAGTAGAATAATTATTTTTAGGAAAAGATTTTAACGACAGCCAAAAAACTATTGTAGTCATTTGTGATACAAATGGTATGATTATTTCTTCATAAAAATCATATATAATTGGGCTCAAAAATAATATATTTAATCAAAAAACTAAGGTTTTATATATATATATATATATATTAGCTTGTGCAGATTCCCAAACAGACAAAATTAAAAATTTTTCAGTCGAAATTATGAACACAATAACCATTAAAAATTAAGTTGCAGCAAATTGGAATAAGAATCAGAAATTTCGGGTATTATTCATTCCACGGATTGTCTATGAGAGGGAAATGGAGGAATTTGAAATTATTTGAATTTTATGTTATTGATTTCAACGGTAGACAAATTTGACGTTAAAATGGATTCAGTGATTGGGACAGTATTCCAGTCACTGATATAAATGGGCATTAAAATTTACAAAGGGTGGTTTAAAGATACCCATGTCTGGACCATTTTTAAACTGAAAAATATTTGTAACAGCTTCATGTCTTATTTCACAGTCATCATTACACAGCATCCCGATAAAAGACATTCACTGTCTGAATACCATAATTTCACATATGGTTTTACAATTTTTTTCCGTTTGAGCTGGAAGATGTTTGAGTAACTTTATTTGTGAGTAAATAGATGTTCTATGCATTACAGAAAATTTTGTATTTATGAAAATGACCAAGCTTGTGGCGTGACATAAATGCGTAAAACTCTATTGGCAAGAGTTTCCCAGTGATCATGGCACATTGGTCCTGGAATGATATGCCGTAAGTCTTTTTTTATTTCTTTTGAATAAACTGATTGGTTTGCAAGATAAAGGTATCTTTGATAACGAGAAAGGTTCTCATTCTATTATAAATTTCTGCTGAATTGAGCAATTCTCCCACTGGAGCTTCAAAAGAACTATTTCCCGTGGTTTTTGTTAAATATTGTTGAATGAGATGACGAAGTGGAAGTTCATTTATATGTAATGAACAGACAACCCACTGCAGTCGATGACCCAGCTTCTCTTCAATGTGATTAAAAGCTCCATTCTCCCAACTCGTATTATTTGGTGTGGAGTCTCCACCGATTACCATCAAGTCATTTTCGAGATCTTTAGACTTTACAAAATCGCAAATTTCTGTTGCAATTGAACTGCCAGTTTTTCCAGGTGGAGTAAGACGGTTGACTGACTAATAAAACATGGTCCTTCTTCAAAAACACTTGCTTTTTGGTCCCATTTTCCACTGAAATATAAAGCTTTAATGTGAAATGTTTTTTGTTGATTTACATTTAACGTGAAATGTATTTTTGTTTATTTACTTTTAAAGTGAAGTAGTAAAGAAAAGCAGGGTAGTATATATGCAGCTTTTTCAAAATGATCAGTTTTCAATAACTTTTCACACTTTTCTATTGATTTTGATAAGAAAAAAGGCGTTTTTTCGAAATTCAGGCTTTTACAGCAAGGCAGTAAAAAAACTACAGCCATACCCATATAAATAATTATTCAATTATACCCCCTTTTTAACTATGTACCAATATGTTTTCGAGCAATTTTTTGCGTTTTTTAGAAAACCTCTAGAGGTCTTAATAAAAATATCAAGAATGAATAAAGTTAATCACAATTTGGTTAAAGAGAGAATTAAATCTTTAAATATTGTGAATCAATGTCTGTTTCACGTCAGGTCGACAGGTACAGGTCTCATTAAAAATTTTAGCATTACATTAAAGAAAAAAGAAAATATTTTTCCAAAATTATTTTCCTTAAAATGTTAAAGTAGTTCGATTGGATGTTGTATTTACAGATATGTCTTGT
>CABFPE010000932.1:134411-146985 GCA_900660155.1 Hofstenia miamia | reverse complement strand
TAATGCCTATATGTTAAAAGATTATCACTACAAGATATTCATAAAACCATTATTAAATGAATCGGATCGCGCTAAAGAGAAGTTATGTCTAAGAAAGAGATTTGAACTTATTAACGAAGGTGTTAGTAGAAATAGGCTAAAAATTAGAAACTTATGTTTATATTTGGATAATGATGTTGTACAACTGAGTTGATCATCACCTACTATTGATTTCAGAATATTATGTATGAATTGGTGTAGCATATTACATCTAGAGAAACGGGTAAAGATTTTGAATTATATAACAACATATAATGTTTAATCTAAGATTTGGCAATGAATGTGATTTTGCCTGTAATTCAGTCATTCAGTCTGGCACTTTTTTAGCTCTACTTATATGTCTTTATATATTATAATTGGATTTTACTTTACTTTATTTGAGACCTCTTACACTAACGTTAAGTAAAGTAATTGATTAAAGAACTAATTTATTAGGAAAAATTGAATTATTATGAATTATTTCAAGGAAATAACTAATTATATTCATCTCAATACATATTTTGTTTTATTGGCAATACTTTGAAAGAGTAAATAACATTAATACAGTAGGTAATAATCAAAATAATGTTTTTTGAATAATTTCAAATATTGAGTTGAAATTCAAATTATTGAAGTGCTAAAAATTTTAATACTAATTTTCTTCTCGAGTACATTTGCTTTCCTTAGATTGTCAAGCCTACCACAAACATTTTCTTTGTTTCATTCGAAAAAGCATGTAGATTCTAAAAGAGCATTACTCTTAAACATTTGAAAAAACAAATAAGCCTAATGTTTTCTATGAGAATTTTTCGTTTAATTAAACTACATGCATATAATTTCATTCATCCATACAGAATTACATGTATTTAATTTAATCCATTTCACAAAAAATGAGAGTTTTGTCTTATTAGTAAAAGTAACGTATAATTTACAAGCTCTTTCTAAAAAAGTGGATTTTATTTGTTTACCAACTACATTTGAAAAATACTAAGGAAGTGATGATTACCACTAAGATTTGAAATGTTCAATATCAATCAACTATTTTTGTTGCTAAATATTTGTTTGGTAATTTTGTAAATTATTGTCAATTACACAGATAGCTTACTATCATTATTACAACAAGAAAGAAATTAGCAAACATGCCGTCATTTGGTAGTGACAGGGTAGAAGTTGAGGTATTATTACAAAATTATTATGATGTGGGTGATATCTTAGCCTTTGATAAATACGCAATTATTTATAAAGCTGTTAGGAAAGAGGATGGAAAAGAATTAGCTTGTATGGAATTGAAAAATATTAGTATGGCTTGTGAGGCAGCGGCTATAGACGATTTTCCAACATTGCAGAACATTTCTCATCGAAACATAGTGTCCCATGTGCAGTGGATTTCTGACAATGCATTCACGTATATCATAATGGAGCCAATGCCTGGAGCTGTACTACTAGAGCAGATGGGAGATCATGGCCCTGTTAGTGAAACGAGGGCTGTGAAAATCATTAAGCAAGTTCTGAATGCATCTGACTACCTTCATAGTCATGGAATTGTTCATCGAGATTTATATCCTGAACATTTATTTTTTAAAGATGTTTCCAACTGTTCGCCAATTATGCTGTGTGGTTTTGGCATGGCTGCTGTTTGTCACAATGCTTATAACAGCGAGTCTTTGAAAGGTCGTTGTGGAAGACTTGGTTTCATTAGTCCTGAGAGAACTTTAGAAAAATCTTATAATGCAAAGGTAGATATCTGGTCAATAGGTATAATCACCTACATTCTTTTATCCGGTGATTTACCATTTGCGTCGAATGAGCCTGAAAAATACCTTGATGAAATTCAAAATTCTTCACCTAGCTTGTTCAATTCCACAATTTGGAACAAAATTTCTCAGAATGCAAAAGATTTTATAAACTGTTTATTATCTACGGATTTTTCTCAACGCCCTACCGCAGTAGAAGCCATGGCACATAAATGGATTGTTGATGATGCACTAAATGTCCCTCTTTTGGACAAAGAACAGCTTTCTAGATCTCGCAATGATGTGAAAAAACGATTGCTACTAACTGAAGCAGATTGGCAACGGATAATCAATTTAATTTATTAAGAGCATGTGTCGTGATTTTTCATAGTAAGCATCATTTTCACATTAAACAATTTTATGTTTAAAGTTATTGAAATTCAAATTACATATAGATTATGGATTGCTATATTAAACAGATATGATGACACATGTAACAAATGCTGTTAAATTTTTGACAAAAAATGTTGCATATCTAAGCTATTCATGAATGTTTCTAAGATTTTTTCCTCAAATGTGTCCAGCTCTGCTAAGCATCTAATGTTCAACTCAATGCCGACTATTGTGGATAAAAAATATTTTTCGTTAAAATTACGTCAAAACGCAAGAGTGAACAGTTTTTTGAGGAGGGTAGACCATATAAATATACACTATATATATATATATATATATATATATATACATATATATATATTATATATATATATATATATATACTATATATATATACTATATATCCAAAGGAGAGGGAATTGCAATTGAAGACAAATATATTGATGCCTACATTAAGAATGAGAATGCATCCCCACAATTCATAAATTTTAAATCCATGTAGAGCTCTATTTGTTTCTACATGAACTGGTTAAAAATGATTCAAGTTATGTAACCTAAGTTGATAAAGATAATGAATTGCAATCATTTACAAAGAAAAATATTTCGAAACTATGGATAAAATTCTCAGTGATATGCCTAAGTTTATTAAAATTCCAAAAGTAAGATATGAAGAAAAATTAATTTAAATGTGAAAAGAATTTTTATAAAACGATTTTACAGATGGACAAAAACAGAACTAGTTAGATTTATATATGAATTCCAACCAATTCGTATCTATGAACTTCCGAAACTTCATAAAAACAAAAATCATTCACCTTTTACCCATGTGGCCACCACCAGTCCCCACTGGTGGACTATTTGTGGAGAAGTAGTGGCAATTACAGCCACTCATAGCCACCAGTTAACCAATGGTGACATCTGATTTACTTTTAATCATAAATAATGTTAGCTAATGCTTGTAAGCAAAATAGTATTTATTATTATGCTTATTAGATCTCTTAACTATAAAAATTCATCGAAGAGCTTTTTTGCAATTTTCTGCTTGCAGACGTGTAACATATATATGTGCAAAAAGAAATTTCTAAATAATTTATTCATGATTATTCGCGGATTTTGACATTAATGTCAATGAGTACTTAAATTTGGGCAAAAATTATTTTTAATTGGAAAAGAATAATGTTTAAGAAATGCAATTTCTTTTGAAAATGAAATTTAAATTTGGCCTTTTTTTATGCTTGTTGTTATTGCTTATAATAAAGGAATTCTTTCTATTTTCCATTACCAAATTAGTCAATGTGAATGCTAATCTTGCTAGCATTTCCTTCAACACTCTGTTGTGCTGGTGTTAGCTTAAACTTCAATGTTTAAACTGTTTATCAATACATTTAAGACTTTCCTCTAATGCCAAAATACTACTTTTGCTATCAGTGGGCCACTGGTGGTCCATCAATTTGCCACTGGTGCATCAACAGTTAGCAACTGATGCACGGGTGGTCAAATCCCACCTGGTGGCCACCGTTTTTGCCACTGGTAGCCCATCAGTGGTTGCCTATGTGGGTAGACTCATTTTATCTATGATTAATTCTTTTATTTATAAACTATCTCCCCAAACTGCTAACTCAAAAAATTCATTGAGTACATTTTATTTATTAAATTAAATAATATTATTTGGACTGTATACATATTATTTAGCTTCAAAAAGATTTCAAAAATTGTACGTTTGTTTTTTACATCACATTTGCAATGTGTAAACATTTCATTTCCTAAAGCAAAAATACCTAATAAATTTGTTCGAAAGCAGTAGGACATATAACAAACAAAAAAAACGTGCACCTTGCATGCCCCTCCTACCTGTTAATGTAAGATTTCAGTTATATTTTTCAACATATTGTTTATAAATTCTATAGCATTCATTGTCTATTGAATTGTATTTGCTTTGATGAAATCTAATTTTTTGAAATTTGCAAGCTTTCTCTGTTTGTTGTACATAGTAGAATATAATGTCAGTGAAAACAACAAAATTTTTACTGAAAGTATTAAATGACATTTTAGTTGAAATTGGGTTATATCTGCAAGTTTGACACACAAGTTGGAGCGTGTATCACCTCACTGACGTTCCAACTTGTGATTAGTTGTTTGCAGAGCAATTAAGTTTGACCGTGTATCACCCCCTTAAGTCAGAGCTTCAAGTGATAGCATCAATCCGTGCGTTGAATAGAGATGGGCCACATATTGGTGGCAGTGGTTCGATTTGGGTCAAAAATATATTTTTAAATAATCGTATTAGGCTATTATTCCAATAAATAAGTTGGGATCGCCATGAATAACAATGACTAATTTGATAATATGAGCTTATTGTTTACTTGAAAATATATCACGAATTCTTCAAAGAAAATGCTTCAGTGTAGTTTATTTGAAACCTCTTTTATTATTACTTCAATGTGTCAAGTGAGGCTGGCTCCCATGGCAGTATCAAAAGAAAATGACTTTGAGATTTCTAACCTAGAGTTTGAGTTTGGTTTCTGGAGGAATGGTTAGCGTTACTATGATTGTATTAGATTGGGATTGGTTGGAACACATTTTGACAACTTCCATTTGGATTGGGTTTTGGCAAAATCTGTTTGGTTTGAGTTGGGTTGGGTAAAATAAATATTTTATAAAAATTTGTGCTTAAATTTTTCTACCAAATATTAAAATTCTTTCATAAATCAAAGTGGTAATTATGCTATAAATCATGTTCAATTTTGCTAGCAAGGAGAACCACAGGAAAAAACTATGAAAAATACAAAAAATTTGTGCAAATTTAATTAATGTATAAAAAGATAAGTAGCAATGTCGATCTTCTGTGTTTAACCGAACCGTATTGATTTTAGACGACTTTGATATTTGGTATTCAAATAGTGCATATAGATCTTAAATAGCTCAAAAAACAAATTAGAATATAGAATACATTTCAACCGCAAGATTGCGAAAAATAATGCCAATCTTAATACATGTACATCATGCTTAAAATTTCCTTGATGAAAAAACTCAAATTTGCAAGGAAGACTATTATAGCATTTTAGCATATCAGTTTAGATGCATTTCTGTATTTTTAATGAACAAAAACTAAGTTAACTGCTTGAATTTCAAATTGCCTTCAGTTATACTTGAAAAGTTGCTTTGTTTCAAGGAATTATTGAAGATGAAAATTAAAGGTTCAGCAATTATAGAGGCAGTTGATTTTAATATCCAGGAAGGAATTTTAATGGACCACTACATTTATTGGGTTTAGTTTATTAATTGCTTTAATCATTTCATAAGTAGTTGAAAAACAAAAAATGAATTGGGGTGTTTTATTATTAATATTTGGTGATTGATATTTGACATAGGATTCTTTAAATTTTCCCAAGTTAACAAATGTTTCATTTAGCACATCAAAATCATTTGTAAATTAGTTCCAAACAAAGTATCTAATCTCCTCAATGATTGTAGAGTTAGATTTTCCAGTGTTAGCGATTTTTGAATAACAAATTTAAAGTTTTCAAACTTTCTCAAAACTTTTGGCAAGGTGGCACAAAAACTTTTAAAATACAAAATTAAATATATCTCTTTTGTTATTTAAGCATTTGAAATGCTTCCAAAGCATTCCAATATGAAATATATTGACTCACATGTACATATAACAACAACTTTGAAAAGCCAAGAATTTCAGGCTCTGGGGCCAAGTGTGGGTTATAGTAATTTATTGGATTTTACACTGATGCATTCAATCAAATATTCGGAATTTTTGTATTAATATAATTGCCTTAACGTATGTCATGCGACAATTCAGAAAAAATCGTATATATGCACATAGGCGGGCAGCGGTAAGACTTTTAAAATGTATTTCGCAAACGTTTTGTCAATGTTTAACATGGAATTTCTCTGTCAATTCTTTAGGGGTTTTAATAATTTTTTTTGCATTCGATGGCGAAGTATCTCTTCTTTCTAAATCTATATTAACTATTGATGTGAAATAATAACTTTTTTCGAAATAAGCTATAAACCTATAAACTATAAACAAAATTAAAAAGTATTATTTGTAACAATTTCTTTACCTAAGTTTTATTGTTTATTATAAATTAGTCATTAATATTCTTACTGTGCCCTCTCTGATGTTCGCGAGGGGGCTGATTAAAGATGTAATACAAAAAGTAAAAGGAAATGAGTAAATGAGTAGAATTGGCGATGACTCCCCCCATAATATACTTTTTGCCTAATAAATAATTTTGTTAAAAAAACTTGCGAATTGCTATGCTTCTGCTTACAACTAACAGAATTCAGAACATCATTGCTCTGCAATTATTTACTACCTGGACTAGAGTTATATATTAAAATGTACGCGCTGACCAGCTCCATATAAAAATAGTTTTTGTTTTTTAGGTTTATGAAATCTCAAATCACATCAACGTCCAAAAGAAACGGCTAAAACTCACAATTTTACAGTAAAAACTGTCATATGGGATGGGATGAGATGCGACTAACATCATTTGTGTTTCTCAAAAGTGATGATACTTGATATTGTAAAATAAATTTAGAGTTAAAATTATTAGTTGAATAAATTTTTCATTTTGCCTGTTTCCTCGTATATGTAGTCCTATAAATAAGCGACTACCCTGCAATTTAAAAAATTAAATAATTTTACTAAAAGTGTACTCAATACTACAATTAGATTTGGAATTTGTTAGGTAATACTAGGAAATAAATAATTACTCAATAACTAGTGATCCAAATGTAAGATCTGGTTATTATTTCAATAACGCACTGCTGGGATAAGGCTGAATATATTAAACAGATACATGATTGCTTTAAAGTGGGTATAAAAAGCCAAGAAATCGTAAAGTATTCAATAGTTACTTATCAATATGGTCTAAAACCAAACGGAATCTGTTTTAAATATAGTTTTGTATATAAAACTCTTTTAGAATCATAAAAATTGTGTATTTGCCAGTGTTTGGGTTGGTCCCGGGATTCCAGGATATCCTAGAACATAGTTAGGAAATGATAAAAAATCGTTACTTATTCTTAAAATTTGCTAATTTCATAGTGTTGAAAGTAGTTCAAATGGCATTTTCATATGATTTTACATCTGAAAAGGTTTAGAAAATATATAAATTTTGTAATTGCCAGTTTTTGGGTTGGGGCCAGGATGTCAGGATAACATAGATGTGTGTAGAAATAATATAAAATGAAAAATTATTCAATAAGTTATGATACAATTTTTTGATTTACTTTCAAATCAATATCAGAATGCCAGGCTCAGGCTGAATATGTTAATAAAATACATTATTGCTTGAATATGGGTGGAACAAGCTATGAAATTGCAAATTATTTAAAACATGCATATGAAATTGATTTGAAACTGGGCAGAATCACTTTCTAATATGGTTTTATATATAAAAACTATCAGAATCATATAAATTCTGCATTTGCTAAAGTGTTTGGGTTGGTCCTGGGATGCCAGAACATATTAGAATGCGGTTAGGAAATGATAAAAAATCGTTAAATTTTATAAAAATTGCTAATTGCATAGTTTTGAAAGTTGTTCAAATCACTTTCTAATATGATTTCATTTCCAAAAACTTTTAGAATCATATAAATTTTGTATTTGCCAAAGCTTTTGGGGTTGGGCAGCAATGTCAGGGTAGCAGAATATATGTAGAAATAATGTGCAATCACAAATTATTCAATATGTTAAGATACAATTATGAGGTTTTTCTTTCAAATCGATATCGGAATGTCGGGTTCAGGCTAAATATGTTAAGCAGATACATTATTGCACCTAGTGCATTTGATTAAAAATTAAAAATTACATTTAGAAAAGTCCTTTAAAGTAGTCTCAGACATGTATTTTAAAGTATAAAGCACAAAATGAGTAATCAAAAGTGAAAGTGTTGCTAATACTCAAGTGAATACATTAAATATGGTGTTATTCCTTCTGTGAATAATGAACAATGTGTTTAATATGTGAGAAAACTTTCTCAAATGAAGGAATGATTGATCTTTGAAGGTAAAACATCCAGAAAAAACAAACAAAGATGTAGCATACTTTCGTGATCTGAAAGAAAAATTTAGAAAACATTGCACCATTGGAGGACTGTTCAAATTATATGGAAATGAAGTTGAGAAAGGACTTGTTGCATCTTGCAAAATTTTAAAGCTCATTGCTAAATGTGGAAAATCACACAATATTGGTGAAACTTATTATACCAGCAGTGAAAGAAATCATCAGTACTATGATGCCCACTCAAAAAGATGTAACACATTCAATTCCACAAAGTAATAATTCAGTTTCTTCTAGAATTGATGAAATTGCAAATGACATTGAAAATATACTTTGTGAGGAACTCCAAACAACACAATTTTCTTTACAGCTTGATGAGACAACACTACGTGACAATGAAGCTTTGATACTGGTTTATGTATGCTATATAAATGCTAGTCATGAAGTTATTGAAGAGTATCTGTATATTTAAAAATTGGAGGCTAAAGGTTCAATGTTTTATGAGGCAGTTGAAAAATTCTTTAAACAGAAAGGAATTCCACTTTCAAATATCGTTGCATGTGCAACCAATGGAGCACTGTCAATGGTTGGACACCATCGTAGATTTATAGCATATTTGAAAAGAGAAGTTCTGGGCATCTTTACAATCCACTGTGTCATTCAAAGACAACATTTAGCTGCAAAGCATCTCAGTGACAGGTTGCAAGCTGTTGCCGAAGCAGTAAATAAGATAAAAGTCCATTCATTGAATGCCCGCATATTTTGCCAACTTTGTCAGATTTTGAACAACTCTTGCTACATACAGAAGTCCAATGGCTTTTGAAAGGTAGCTGTCTACGACGCTTTTATAACCTCTATGACTCTGTTCTTGATTTCTTTAAATTAAAATTATTGGATGAGACAGTGAGTACAGATTTGGAAAGCAGAAGAGCAGATGTGGCTTATTTGTCTGATATTTTCAACAAATTAAATGAGGTCAACATTAAATTGCAAATTAGATTTCTACAAAAACTGTTTACTACGGGTAGACTTAAATCACTTTCCTAGCCTAAAAGCACTGCAGGAAAACCAAACCAATGATTCATGTTCGTCAAACACTGATCTAGAATGCTATTCCTCTCATCTTCTAGCACTGAAAGAAGATTTGTTGATCAGATTTAAAGATCTCAAAGAATTGAAAATCCATTCCAGGCTGATGCAAACAATGCTGATCCAAATCTAGTTGAAGTTCTTATAGACCTGCAAAATGACTTTGAAGGTAAAGTGTTGTTTTAGCAGATTGGCTATGAAGCTTTTTGGCCAAAGGAACAAGNGGCTTTTGAAAGGTAGCTGTCTACGACGCTTTTATAACCTCTATGACTCTGTTCTTGATTTCTTTAAATTAAAATTATTGGATGAGACAGTGAGTACAGATTTGGAAAGCAGAAGAGCAGATGTGGCTTATTTGTCTGATATTTTCAACAAATTAAATGAGGTCAACATTAAATTGCAAATTAGATTTCTACAAAAACTGTTTACTACGGGTAGACTTAAATCACTTTCCTAGCCTAAAAGCACTGCAGGAAAACCAAACCAATGATTCATGTTCGTCAAACACTGATCTAGAATGCTATTCCTCTCATCTTCAAGCACTGAAAGAAGATTTGTTGATCCATTCCAGGCTGATGCAAACAATGCTGATCTAAATCTAGTTGAAGTTCTTATAGACCTGCAAAATGACTTTGAAGGTAAAGTGTTGTTTTAGCAGATTGGCTATGAAGCTTTTTGGCCAAAGGAACAAGATAAGTATCCTCATCTTTGGAAAAAAAATCAAATATTACTATTAGCATTCCCTTCATTATATCTGGTAGAGAAGGGATTCAGTGTGGTCTTGCAACTCCTAACCAAACAGAGAAATAGATTGCAAATATGTAAAAGGGGGGGATCTGAGACTCTGTTTATCAAATATTGAACCTGATATTATTAAGTTGGCAAATTCTCACCAGGCAAAATGTAGTCACTAATTACATTTTTCCTGCCTTTTTTAATATATATTATTATTATTATTATTATTATTATTATTATTATTATTATTAATTTCAAGTTTATTTGTTTGGGTGACATACATGTTTTAGTTGAAAACTTAGTTAAATACTGCCCCTATATTTTCTTCAAGCAATAATATATATATGGATGTATTTCTTCAAGTAAATTTATCATACTCTAAGAATGTAAGTTTTAATTTCCTAATTGCCCAACACTACAATGTAAAATCTGATGAAACTTCACTGCATCACTTTATTTTTAGTGCAGCACTCATTTTATGGTGGGCGCCAGCTTATGGAAATCTCAGAAAAGGGGCGCCTGGAAGAAAAAGGTTAAGAACCACTGATGTAGTAAGATGTATATGATAAGAGCTACAAGGCGCCTTGGCGCCAAGAAATTTCTTGTATTAAATAATATATTAATGTTGGATGAATGAAAAACGAATAATATTGGCACATGCAACTATTTATTAGCTAGAGAAAATTATAATTTTTGTGACTATAGCGTTAATATTGATTTTGCAGTAGTGTTCTGAAATGCGACTACTGCATTGTTAAAATCACTTTGCTATAGACAAGTTAATTACATAATATTCAAGGCCAAATGAATTTCCATTTAGTAACAGAAAGTGTTATGTAAAAAAATGACGATTTCAATTGATTGCATTTATTGCTCTAAAAATGGCAAAAATTGATGAATTTTAAAAAATAAAAATTATTTTAGCATAGAGCTATTCAGTGCGCATCAAATGGTATTTAAACTGTGTCCATATTATAAAATCTCATGGAGTAATAGGTATCCAAATTTGGCCTACTCCATTAATTATAATAATTGAATCTTACAAAAGTGAAAAATCAATATTTTCTTTGGCCGACAATATGCAACCATATAGATAAATTCGAAAAATAAAAAATAGTTTCACAGATCAGATTATCAGTGCGCATATTTTCATATATAACATTAGTCAATAACGTCAAATGTCGCAGAGTATTAGCTTTCTGAAATGCATCAGGCTATTTTGTATAGGAGAAATTCGATTTTCTAACTATACTTTTCATAAAAAAGTTCACCACTTTTTGCCTTACAAAGTCTAGACAATCTGAGAAACAATTTAAACAATTTCTTTCTTAAATAAACATTCAAAATAAGAGCAACAGCGTCCATAAATTATTCCCAAAATAACCCCACTTCAACTAAAACCCAGTGTCTCA
This sequence comes from Hofstenia miamia, assembly GCA_900660155.1. Taxonomy (NCBI): domain Eukaryota; kingdom Metazoa; phylum Xenacoelomorpha; order Acoela; family Hofsteniidae; genus Hofstenia; species Hofstenia miamia. The sequence continues at coordinate 135,580 of CABFPE010000932.1, read as the reverse complement.
ATGTGACCTCTAGCAACCCTATAGTTTAACTGTCTTTTTTGAAATTTCTTCATTTCATATACCCAATTTTTCGAAGATCATAGCTCAGTCAATTCTTAACTGATTTTCATGAAAATAAATTTTTCAGAAAGAGCAATAAAAATTCTATATGGAAATGACAATTAAATTTTGATTCACTTAAAGTGGGTGTCAGTCAACAGGGTTGTTTAGGGTGGGTTTTGGTATTTCTTATTTCTGTTAATCTGCAATTGTGCTATAATAAACAATAAATATTATAAAAGAAACAATATATTATTTTTGATTTGAACTATTATCTATCAAATATTTAAGCAAAATATAACAAGACACCACCCTCTTAAGTATAATAGAATTTAAACAATTTCACATTAAATTTACATATTATTTGTAGGAATTTATTTAAAAAATTTGAAAGCAAACAATGATTACAATGGCAAAAATCGTGAATGAAAATTTAATGTTGTGGGGTCACCGGGGTGTAACCGTCAAACCACCCAGTACTGGGTGGAGGTGCTTCAACACATAATATTTTTTTATTTTTTCTACATGTATACTTTGACTCTTTTTAGGCAACCTATTAAATTTGCTAAGGATGCTATTGACTTTGAGGGGTATACTGAGCTCTTCAATTAGGAGAAATTGGTGCACTCAAGATTGAAATCTAAAATACATTTCACTGCAAGATGGTGAAAAATTATACCTATATTAATACAGGTATATTATTCCTAGAAAGGTCCCTGGGAGAAAATTCTAATTTGTAGTGGTAGAATATTATAGCATTTCATCATATGGGATTACTCACTTTCCTGTATTTTAATGATAAAAAATTGTGGGTTCCCTGCTTGAATTTCAAATTACATTTAGTTGAATTCAGCTTTGTTGTCTTGCTTCAGCACTAATTGCCACGTAATCCTAGATGCTGCCAGTGCTGAACATATCCGCAGTAGTTACAATTAAATTATAGCTGTATCAAACCAGATGCTTGTACTCTCTTACATACTTAAGCTGGCCTTGTTAATGTATACTACTTTAAATTGCTTATGTCTAAATGGTACTCTTGGAGGTTCTGTCTTTGCGAGATTAGATGCTACGCTATCACTATGTTATTGCTTTTCTATATTGCTAACTATGATAATGCTAATATATATATA
>CABFPE010000931.1:189588-220026 GCA_900660155.1 Hofstenia miamia | reverse complement strand
ATTTGAAGGTCTCACACAGTATTGACTTGAAGGTGTAGTAAGCTTTTTTAAAATTAAGATGTCAATCTTGAAGTTTCATAAAAAAATTTTGCGCATAATGTGAAAATAAGTTTACATTTTTCCAAAACATAAATTCTATGGTACATAAGCACCATCCAGCCGCCTACTCTAGGTTAAATTTCAATATGATTTTTATTGGCTGTTGACTGCATTGTAGCTGTCTTCAATTTGCCGTTTAAATATAGCCAGTCAAATACATGTTTAAACGAAATCGTGAAATTGATTGCTGAATTTCAACAAACGGCTGATACAAACGACGTTTGAATCTGTTTTAAACCATTTCATTTAAATGGTCAGCACTAATTCCCAGGCTGCTCAACTTCAATGCACAACTTAGATAATACCGCATAGCGCTTGTGTACGTGGCAAATATCAATTTAATCTTCTTTTGCTTTCAATTCCGATTCATAAGGATGTACTTTAGGTAACAGAGGATATTAAGTTGGATCCTAGGCCTGAATTTTATCGTGGAACTCTCACTTGGACTCCTGACGATGGCTACCCTCTTGCGCTTGGTACTGGCAGCCAGATGAGCAGTCGACTGCTTAGTATGGTTTCCGCTAATGCCTTGCTCATGCTTCCATGTCGCAGCGATGAGAAAACGGTTGTCTACCGCGATGAAATTGTCGATGCGTTAATCATTGGACGCATATAAGTGTAATAATTGATTAAAAGTTCGCTGTGAAGTTACTTTTGTTCCATGAGTTTACAAAATTGTACATTTAATTTGCTTATAAAGATTTTTAACTTAAAGCGAACTCTTGTTTTAAGTTTGAATTTTGTACAATCACTTATGAGTATTTTTTCTTCAATTGTATAGATAGATAAGCTTGTACATGGTGCTATTAAATTGTAATTATCTATCAAATTATCAAATTCTATTTCTTATTCATTCCAGTTTTTATAATTACTGCTGTTTCTAAATCAACACTGTAGTTTTGTATATTTTTATTAAATACAGCTTAAATATGTGTTTTGGTTTCTATATCATTATATATATTTTTATAAGTTATTTCTTTGATTTTAAGTCAAAGAATTCATTTGATGTCTTATATACATTGTAAAGATAGACATTTTAGAGAAGAATAATTAATGAGGCCTATACTCACAATGATTATTTCTTCGCAGAATTCCTGGAATATTTGTGGTATATAATAATCGTTTGCAAACCAACAGTGACTAATTTTTGCCTGCGTATTGATGCACATTATGCAATTGTTTGAATTAGATTTACTGGCTCGCTCATTAACTTTAATTTCAAGCATTTAGAAAATGCTGTGCACATCAGTCTTCGAGGACTCCATATTAAAAACTGAAAAGATTGGATAAAAACTCGACAGAGAAATCTTTAGTACTCAAACTTGAATGAAAATACATTTGAAAATATAGTGAATTGCTTCAAAATCATTGTTAATTGTAAAAAATTATTTTATTTAACGGCTAGGGTGTTGAATATCCCTATGATAATATTGAAGGCCTATAGATATTTATTGAAAAGGAAGACTTCAACCAATATAATGCTTTTCGCAATTTATAGACAAATGTTTTGCAGATATCATTTCTTCGAAACTTGTATGCTCAATATAATGAGAGGCGAAACCTGCGTATCAAACGTTTGGGGTGCTAATTGAACCAATTAGGTATAAGAAGCGAATAATGAAAAATTTATTTCTAAGAACAACTGTCATTAATTATCAAAATATATCAAACAAATATATAGAATAAAAAATTTAAGATTAATGTTAAAATAATTTTACTACTTTAATATAAGAGACTGAAAAGGCGAGGTGCTAAATTTTACAATCCTGATTACTCTATTAATAGAAACTAACATCGCCATAACCCAAGTTAATTATCATTATTATTTGTAAATATTCCTTTTGTTTTATTATATTTTCTTTGTATTTCTTTTCTTGAAGCTTTCAGAATTGTTTTCAGTATTCTATATTGTTCAAACAATTTCTGAATATAAATATTTCTTTTTCTTCTTAAGCACCCCATGAAGATTGTTATAACTTATTTATTATTGCTAATACATGCAATCGCTGCAATTATGTCACTAAATTTTGAAATACATGAAATCTATACACTATTTCCAATGTCTTAAGCATTATATAAATTTCTACACCTCTACATTAATCAGCCAATACAGGGCCTACTATATATTACGGCAGAGATTTACATACTAGCCTCGAAATGATTAGACCAATGAATTATATGCTTTTCGACACCTACTGGTTTATATAGAGCTTAGATTTCAGCTCAGTACTTAACCAGCTTTTATTGTATAACTGAATAATCAATCAGGTAACGTAGATTTTGCGCTATGGTCCAATATGTTACAGAAATTTTGCATTTTTATCAATTACTAATAGGATAGACTTTAACAAGCTATAGTCTACCAAAAATTGGCAATTTCTGATGTCTTTTGAAACTGGTCCATTATATTTAGAAGATACTTTTATGCGATTTGCTTAAACAAAGATGCAATATAAAAAGATCCATTTGTTGATGCATAGCATGATAAAATTTGATTATTTCAAAGTGCACTTTACATATATTAAGAAAGTAGATTCCCCGTTGGTTAAGTACTGGGCTAAAGGCTAAGCTCTATAGTAACGAGTTCCTGGTATAGGTGTCGAAATGCATATATTGCATTAGCCTAATAATTTTGAGACCATCACATAAATTCCCCAACCTTATTATGTAGTAGGCCTTGGCACATAGCACTTTAGTTATTTCAGAATATTAATAAGGGTTATATTTATGAATCTGACAGCTTGAGTGATATTCTAGATCTGGATGATAAAGGCAAAAACCATGATTAACAATCTGAATCCATATCCAAAGGTATTAATCATGCTCTACTTGGAGAAGTTCTTTATTTGTTTGTGTCTAGTAACTGTTTTGTTCTGTCATGTTTGCATCAGCAAATCGAACAGAATGGATCGAGTATGATGGTAATACAAGCACACGTACGAATAGTCACGGCAAGGCGACTTTTACAAAATATTTTACACCAAGACTTCAACTACGAATTGATTTACATTTAAAAAATGTAAAATTTTCAATGCTATTCTCCTTGGATCTTTATTTAGATGACCGAATCTACGTGTGGGCCAAAAATTTAGAAATTGAAGCATTGACGCAATGTGGGATCTCACATTCTTGATGAAGCCTTCAAAGTTCAACATAGGTTTCTGCGAGATAGAAACCAAATTCTTAGAGCAATAAGTCCCATTAACATTGTGCCTAAATCAAAAATTGTCTTCGATGTGATGATCCTCAATAAAATAAGTATGACGTATTGGAATCAGCTCAAGATATTGTTGCGCTTTTTAGATACAAAGTGCCTAAAGATGTTGTTTTCAATGACATCATTACTTTTGATGGGAAATTGAGAATGTAATAAATTATTTGCAGTGCTGCATTTCAGTTTGCAATGACGATAATGCCAAAATGTGTACTGGATGTGAAAATAATTCTACTAATAATATTAGAACTTAGGAAATATATGTTAAATGTCTCATATTTTTATGTCGTTTATGTTGGTTAGAATTAGGACCCACAAAATATTAGCAAAAGGGACTTTGTGGCAACTCACGACTAAGTCTAAAACTATCAATTAATTTTAAATAATATACAAAATTATAATTACAATCATTCAAAATCATCTACACATTTACAAAATCAAATTATTTAGTTACTATTAACACTAAATTTATAAAATTAATCATGGATACAAAAATATTCGATTCAGATTTATAATTGATAGAGACTATTTCTCTCATCTAAATTATGCTTGCATATTATATACAGGAATTGATACACAGTATCTCAGAAAATGTGAAATACAAACAAACTGGGCAATTAATATTACATTGGGCTGCATGAGGAAAAAACGATCAGTTTGCGATGAATTCAAAGAAAACTTTTCGAAGCCAATAATGACCATTTATAAAACAACTTTATGTACGTTCTACAAAATTTTAAAAAAAAAATCGCGCCTTACAATTCAAAAAATTTCCCTAATTTTAAAACTACAAATTTTCAAAGTAAGAGCACCTTAGTTATAAGCAAAATTGAAGAAAAAAAATGCAAAATTCTTTTATCAATACTTCAATCCGTCAATGGAATGAATTGCCTACAGAAATTAAGAAAGCCAAGTCTCTAAAAAGCTTTAAAACTAAGATAACACAATTATATAAATCCTGAATTGTTCGAATATAAGTGGTGAGGTTTCAAATTTATTAACGCTGACTATAACTATTTAATTTAGTACAAAATATAGTTTCTTCTTCTCAAAATAGACAGAGCAAATTCAAATGTTGCTAAGCATAAGGGCGACATTGCAACACCTGACATACTTAAGAAAATTATCTCGGTCAGCTTAGAGTACCTGAAAATACCTAATTGTCTAAGAAATGCAATTTTAGCTATTTTGCTCTAAATAGAACTTTGAAATTATAAAAAACTGGTAATTTCTCTAAATAGCGTCATTAAAAACTAATGTATTTAATATATACTTTAAAATACAATATTTTTGAAAATATATCAAAAATTTGAGAAATCTGGAATACAAATAGTACGAATTTATGCAGCTCAATTTCTAAATACGAGTAAAAAATCTAGTATACAATGTTATTTGCAACTGACAAAGACTGAAATTTTCTTTATTATCCACAAAACTTCTTGTTTTAGTATTTTTATGAATGGGTCCCGATGTCTTTCGCGTCTTTCGTGGATTCAATTAAACTCTGTCCTAGTTAATAAGTAAACCGGTTTTTTAGGAAAATAAAGTAGTATGATATAAACACGAGTATAATTTCAAGTTTTGATTTTCATTTTTTTATAATATGTACAAGATTCTTAACTATCTAATTCGAGCCAAAACCATTGTATTTACGCTATAATAAAACCCCAATTATTGATATAAACCTTTACTTATTAACTGGGACAGAGTTTAGTTTTAAATAAAGAAAGTTTTAATACACGTCGATTGTTTCAATTTATTTACACATATAAGCAAAATTCGGTGTTCTTAGGAAAACAGATTCATATTCTTTCATGTCTTTTCACGTATGGGCGACACTTACAAAAGGGGTCATCTTGCACAAAGATTCAAGTAATGCAAATTTGCTTGAGTAGTTGATTATTTTCAGACTTTTGCCAGTTGGTTAAAAAATTAACACGTGTGCAACTTTCAAAGCACCTATATTCCAAGTCTTAATAAATAGTCACATATGTTGCACAAATTATATATTGCTGACATAAAATATGTTTTTTTAAGAATCTGAAATCCAATCAAGATGGGCACAATGTTTCAAAGAAAGCACTTATTTCAAGATCAATGTGTATCACAAAGCAGCTCGTCATCTTGAAGACTTTGTTTGCATTTTTAAACTCTTAAGCAGTTGAAAACATTTAAGTAACGTCTAGTATCATTCAAAGAACCAGCATTAATTTGCAGCCAATGTTCCTGCTCTTTCAGATAAAAAGGCGTGCGGTTTGTAATTATTCTATTTTGGCTGCGCTTTCCTTCGTTCTTTTTCAGATCAGGAACGAGAATGTAGCAGTCCCACAGGAGATCATTTGAAGAATATTTTTGCAGCGGCGGGTCTCACTCAATTGACAATCTCCAATGCCCCTACCTTCCTTAGCAATTATATTTTAACGGAGGGATCTTGTGCAAAATCATTTATGTCAGAAAGTAATTCCACCCTTGATTTCTTGATCCTTAGTAGCAAAAGTTCTATTCTCAACTGAGTGGGTAAAGAGGTGGTTGCCTAACTAATTCAAATTTTATATCCTTTGCCAAACAAAGTAATTTCTGATTCTGATAACTTAGAAAATTGGGTGCTTTTGCTATGCAATACAACTTTCTGATTAAAAGCAAAACAGAGGTCCAAAGCCCCCCCCCATTTTCACTTTCCATCAAGAACCTCATCTACATAATTACTGTGAAATTATTTTCTGAATGACTATCATATGCTTTTCCTCATACTTCAAAGTCATTAAGGCTGATGACGCTGATGTCAAGGGTGCTGTCGTCTATCCACTAGCAATTTGCACACCTGAATCGGGTGATCCACCGTAGTAGTCAGATGCTAAATGCACAACCAATGAATTCTTTCATGTCTCAATCAGCTCTAGAATGGCATGGGTTGCAATCAACTCATTTCCACCTAGTCCAGCTGGGGTCCAAACGGGCTTCATCCACAAGTTCTCTGTGGCCACAGTAAAAAGATCAATCACACACAGGTTACAATTTAGTAGAACGTCTTTCCGAATTCGTTATTTTGGTAATTGCAGGCAAAGTACCAGATGGCATTTGTTCAGTCTTCTTCAATACAAACCTGTTTGCTCTCGAGAAAAAAATTGCAAAGTGAGACCAATTACAGTTGGTGGAATTCCTCGGTGGCTGTGTGGAAAAAGTTGTGGGTAAATCATGTCAGTTGAAAAGAAAAGCCTCATATGATCAAAGGCAGTTGAGATGTGCTACGATATGTGGTGCAGAAACCAAAGTGCACACTACTTGCAGCTATATAGAAAACCCCAGCATTACAGATGTTCACATTTTTGTCAAGATAAAATTTTGGACAACATTTCATAAACATCATCGCTGAACAACCTCAGGCTCCTATTTAAAACATAGATTTCAGATTTAAAGTAAATAATGTCTTTCTGATTGGCTTCACTGTTAACAATGGCTCACTCAGGGTACCATTATAGGTCTTCTTTCTTTCCGTATACATGTAAACGACATGCATACGATAACTGCAATGTATTTCAATATGTCTATGATACCTGCATATTATGCGAAAATATATCGATGCATTTAGCAATGAATCTGTAGAACTTAATTGCAACAAATTGTCAATGTGTTTCAACATGCATAAGTTACTCAAAATGAAATTAGAACATTACGATATTTCGGCATTAAATTTCAATAATGTTTAGGAGATATTTTTTANTCGGTGGCTGTGTGGAAAAAGTTGTGGGTAAATCATGTCAGTTGAAAAGAAAAGCCTCATATGATCAAAGGCAGTTGAGATGTGCTACGATATGTGGTGCAGAAACCAAAGTGCACACTACTTGCAGCTATATAGAAAACCCCAGCATTACAGATGTTCACATTTTTGTCAAGATAAAATTTTGGACAACATTTCATAAACATCATCGCTGAACAACCTCAGGCTCCTATTTAAAACATAGATTTCAGATTTAAAGTAAATAATGTCTTTCTGATTGGCTTCACTGTTAACAATGGCTCACTCAGGGTACCATTATAGGTCTTCTTTCTTTCCGTATACATGTAAACGACATGCATACGATAACTGCAATGTATTTCAATATGTCTATGATACCTGCATATTATGCGAAAATATATCGATGCATTTAGCAATGAATCTGTAGAACTTAATTGCAACAAATTGTCAATGTGTTTCAACATGCATAAGTTACTCAAAATGAAATTAGAACATTACGATATTTCGGCATTAAATTTCAATAATGTTTAGGAGATATTTTTTATGCTATTTCAATTAAGGTTCTTGGCAATATATTTCAACATGAAAAATTCAATTAATTCAAACATTAATACCAAATAAAATTAATTATGGAGACATACTGTATGTTGACATAAATCAACAACTTTTGAATTTAATCAATGTGCAAATATAATATGAAACAAAAATAGCAGTTAATCATTTAGATAACAGGAATGCAGAAAACAAAAATTAAACAGTTCTGAATCCACAGTGTATCACTTTTAAAAACGCATTACTAGTTTCTTTAAAATATTGAATGGTATTGTTCCATTCCACAAAACCAATTTTCTATCTCCTAAAATATTGCTTACACATAATAATAGAACCCTAAAATTAACCCTCTTATATATAACAAGAAAATATTGAAAAATTCATTTCTCAACTCATCAATAAGCAAATGGAATAATTTACCTAAATCTATAAAACTAAGGGTATTTAAAAACGAAATTAAGAAATACTTCTGTATTTATATGAAGGATAGATTTTAATACAAATGACGAGATCTTGCATTTTATAATACTGATTATTCAATAGACATATCTAATCTAAATTCGCCATGAACCAAGGTAGTAGTTGCATATATGTTCTTGTAAATATTAATTATTTTATGTGTCTTTATTCTTTTATTTTTAGTTTTTGACTCTATTTAGTTTTGAGCAGTATTTTAAAGTGTATAAAGCAACTCTAAATATAGATATTTCCTTCCATTTTTTTCTGTGCAAGTATACCTTCAGCTCATATTCTAGCAACCATTTGCTTTCTTGAATCTGTGAGCAAATGTCAAGACTTGATGTTAAAGATTGTTCCTGGATGCACCCCTGTGACTGCAGAAGCACACGAAACTTCAAGTGCAAAATCTTCCAGTATTCAAAGAAATTGGTTTTCCCTGTTTTAAAGCAAATTGAGACTTTTTAGGTTTTTGGTAAATGTTTTCTTTCTTGCAAAATGCATCATAATTTCTTTACGGAGGGCCAGAAGATATGCAGAGATTGATAGATAAATATCAAAAAGGTATTTTTGGATTTACCAATTTAATAACAAATCCTTGAGCTTCAAGTGCATTGCTACTGCCGCCAAATTAAACTAAATAGACTTCTATTGGAAACAGGTTGACTTATTATAATTAAATGCATGCTATTCTAACAATACAGTATGGACATTTAAATAAGGGTAACTAATATATTATAAAACGCTTACTGCATAGAAAAATAATGTAATAATTAGAACTTATACTATGAACTTAAAAATACTAAATTACACATAGTAAATTATTCTTTATTTACTTAATACGCCTCACAAAAATAATATCTAATTCATCTGCAAGGAGAATGATTTGGAATTTTGCAAAAAGCCCCCACTGTTTTTGGCCAGCTGCAAACCCTTAATTAAAATGCTGTTTTCCTCAAAATTGAAAATAGTTGACTTTAATTCAAGATGTCATCAATCGATTGGATGCTGAAGACAGACGATTCCATTTTTTGTAAATATACTTTTGTTCAAAAAACTTTTTATTTACAATTTTTTTAAATATCCTAAACGCGCCTCTGTTGGTGTTCTATAAATTGCAGTAACAAAACCATTTAACGTCCTGCTGTTTACACTAAATTTGAAATTTCCGACGAGATCACAAATGATAGGGAAAAACAATCAATATGAGATCAGCAGACTGCAATAATTAGACTAGATATTCTTTATTCAGATATTAACAATTAGAAAATGATAATTTATTTCAATGGCGTCATCAAATATACAAACATTATGCAAATACATACAATAGAATAAAACAATATATAAAATAAATCAACTAGGCAATGGATAAATTACTATAAAAATTTCAAGAACGAGATATTGTATAATCATTATTGTAGAATTTGTATCCTAGTCATGCTTTGCCCGAGATATACTTTTGCTTAAGGAAAATTCTAAAGTGCTTCTTAAAGGCTTGCAGTTTTTCAATGTTCCAAGTTCGAAAAGCGGTATTAATAAATGATTGCTTCAAAACTATTCTTCTATAATTAGCGCAAGAATAGTGTTTTGATCTAGAATTCTGCTTATGAATAAAACCAGACATTGAAATAGTATTATAAGTTGGAAATCTTTTGATGAGATTAAAAAAGTTAACATATTGCTCAATATGATTAGCTGTTTGAAAAAAGGATAAACCTAGAAAAAAGTGCGTTGTTCAGGAAGAACATTTAGGGCCTATTTTAATTGGATATCGAGTTTTCTATACATAATTTCTTATAGCTCTGTAAATAATATATTACATACCGTAGGTGAATTATGGCACAGGTTGGTAATTGCATTACTATCTTCGAATCAGTTGTTTTAAATGATCCAAAATGCACAGTAAACGAAATTACCTGAAATGGTGAGATATAACACAATGAATGTTTGCTGGCAAATTCAAGCCGGCGCGTTCACCCTTCTTTGGAAGTCCCTTTGTTCTTCGAATATGTTGATTGAAGTTAGCTTCATCTTCAAATACAGGGATATAACATTGGCGAATATACTCCAGGTATTGCCGTGCCCATGTTATACGCTTTTGCTTGTTTTTATTGACAGTGTCAACTTCAACTCTTAGCTCCTTCAAGGTAAATGTCAATCTATTGAGATCTCGAGAAACTGTTTGGACACACACATTGGTATTGTATTCATCCCTAATTTTCAGCATCATTTCTTTCAATGCTAGATCGGGTTTATCCTCAATCAACTGGATTAAATAATTTTCGTGTTCCTTTGCAAGTTTAGGGCTCACTGCTCCTATCCCAAGTTTTGAAAATTGTTGCCACAGTACTCTTTACAATTCCTAACTGGCCGGCAATACCATACGTTTCGCCTGATTCGAAAATTTGATGTAGTACTATTTCATCATGCTTTGCATGTGGTGGTCGTGGCATTGTATTTTTAAGAAATGAGAATTACAGAGTAAATCACAAGAGGCTAATATGTAACTATGCAGCTCGCGTGGCGTACTGTGTGATTTAAATAGATGATTCAGAGTTTGGATCAATCGACAATATCCATAAATATCATATGCATTGTATGTGTCAATTTGTTTCCAAAGTGACTTTGAAAATAAATAATGTTAATGTACCTGTTGTAGACACTTTCAAGTACTTAGGAGTAACTATTGACTCAAAATTAAAGTTCAACACTCATATTAATATAACAATTAGGAAATTAGCTATAGGTATAAAAAGTATGACACTAATAGTTAAGCAGTTACCACCTTGTCCCATTATTAAGTTCTTCCATGCTTTTATCATGAGTCACCTTAATTATGCAAACATCTTATTTACTGATTTAAGTGATGTGCTTTATAGAAAACTTGACATTCAACTAAAATGGGCACTGAATATTTCAGCAAAAATTCATCGAAAACGAAACATTACATTTCTAGGTCAATTCTCTTTCCAAAACAACTCGTCATTTTGAATACCTTTCTAACATTTTTCAAGATAGTCAAAAATCTACCGCCTATTAATACAATTAAATTCCCAGGATTTGCGCATAAACAGAATTCAAGATCAAAAGTTTGTAAATGTGTTAAATATAAGAAGTTTTAAAGAAATCTTTCATTAACATGGAATTCGCTATCTAAAGATATTAAAAGCATTGAAAAATTGAGATCTTTTAAAAAAACATTTAAAAATCTTCCTTAAGCAAAAATATATTTCTGGTACATCATTGGTTAGGATTTAAATTTTACAACAATGAATATACGATTACTCGTCATTAAAATAGCAATACATATTAATTTATCCATAGCCTGTAAGATTTGTAAATTTTTGTAATGTATGTTGATTTGTAATTTGAAATTAATGACGCTATTCATATAAATTATCAGTTATTAAATTGTAAACATTTATCTGAATAAAGAATCTCTTATCTTATCTGTTTGTACCTACTACATACAAAAAGGTGATGTCTTTGTGCCTTAGAAGATTACTTAATTTTGTTCGAAATAAAAATTCCCTTGTTCGAAATTAAACGTGAAAAGGCTTACAGACCACCATTATCAAAATCATTGTGGTAGATGCTTGCAACAAATGCTAGCAAAAGTACCTTTAAAATCATAACATCTATAATAGCTTTGCATAAAGTAATTAAAAACGACGATTACAGCATTAATTTATCATGGACATTTTACAATTGATAGAAAGACACTATTTACAACTTTTACAAAAATAGTTTCGTATTAATTAAAATATGTTAAAATCACTGCGCATAAAACACAATGCCAAATATAAAATTATAATTACAGCGTATACATCTGTTTTGTATTTTTGCGCACGGCTCTCAGAACTTCGTCCAATCGAATATTTCTGAGCGAAGCGATCTTTTCAGCCACTTTTATTGCCATGAAAGGTTCCGAGATCTTGACGGACTTTGGAGCGTCATGGGGAACGAAAAATGGCGCGTCTGTTTCCAATAGAAGTCTATTTAGTGGAACTTGGCGGGCAGCAGCAATGCACTTGGAAGCTGAAGGATTTGTTACTAAATTGGTAAATCCAAAATACATGTTTGGATATTTATCTATTAATCTCTGCATAGCTTCTGGACCCTCCGTAAAGCAATGACGATGCATTTTGTAAGAAGAAGGAACACATTTACCAAGAACCTAGAATATCGCAAGTACTATTATGTACATTTAAAAACAAATAGCAAATATCATATTTAAATTATTAAAAGCTAAAAATATGTTGCTCTTCTTCCAAGTTACAATTGATAGAACACCAACATAATGTTTTCCTTTATCAACGTCAATAATTTCAAAACTAGACAGAAAAATGAATTTTACTGTAGTTGGATCTCCTACTCATTTAAAATTTTGACAAATAAAAATTGAACCACTAACAAACTCTGAAGTACCCGCTTTTACGTCCCTCAAATGAAGCCTAGTTTCTCACGTCGTTACGTTCCAAGAAGCACCCATAATAGAACATGATTAACATGAAATTTATTGGAAGGCTGGACAGTTGTTAAATTCAAACTCAGAAATGAGAGAAAATTTTACTCTTTCTAAAAGCTTTAACTCTTAGGTAAAGAATAAAAAGCTCTTGAATGGCAACAAAATAATTCTGTTATTTCTCAAATGTTACCTTAAATTGCTGAAGCCATTATTATTGAAAAATTAGTGCAAACGTATGTTTAGTTTCGAAACCAGAAGTAACATTAATAGCATAAAAGTTCGATATTCTAGAATAATTGAAAAGGTACCAGGTGCAAATCATCTTCTGCATCTCTGCAGTGTATGCAAATAGGAAGATCATTGTCAATGGCGATTTTGATTTGACGGGAAAACACTTGCTGCTGAAGTTCACGTGACGCCGGACTACGGTCAGTGTAATCTAGTCCAATTTCCCCAACAGCAACTGCTTTCTTTTCATTTTTTAAAACTCTACAAATGCTTGCCTCCAACTCATCTGTATATTGATGAGCACTGTGTGGGTGACATCCGAAAATACCAACAAGATTTTTCTGTTGCAAAAGAGTGTGATAAATTTTAAACTTATCATGTGCATAAGGCTCACAAAAAACGACAACTGCTCCATCAAATGCCTCAGGAATAGTAAACTCATTCTTTTTCCAATAGTCATCGAGCGACGTAGACCCATTGATCTTTAATCGTTTGTAGATGTAGTCAATGTGACAATGAGAATCCACATACCCTAAATAACTAACTTTTGTAAATCTAATGAATACAATAGTATATAACTTTATCATCAGATTTGATCGCATATTTAATGATAAATTAAAACATAAAATTAAATACAAACCAGATTTACACTTTTCAAGAGTATATGTAGAAAATTTAGCGTACCAAGCAGCTGGCTCATTGTTTTGCGCATGATTTGTGCCGTCAAATTGGAAATTAATTAGATCTCCGCGACTCCATCCATTTTGGGTGGAATTTTGATTTTGATTTAAGCTATTACGACTTTTCACACGACGTTTGTTTAAGCGTTTTGAATTTTGAGGAGTGTTGTCGCTAAAATAAAATTATGTAGCGCGCTACAAAGAAAACAATAATTAATAATGAAGTATAGCAGACGGCTAAATAAAACTCTTTATTTTTCTTTGAGCTAGGGCTCGCAATCCCGGGATCCCATTGAATATTTTCAGGCTTCAATTTTATTAATTATTTTGCGTACATTTTTTTTCTCGTATATTTGTAATAGATGCACCTTTGCTGCACACAATTTACAGTTTCTTGCCAGATGTTGAAAAGGGAGCAATTATCTATTAAATTTCTTCTTAAGTTAGCCGCTTTATATTAAATATCTAATGAAAATTGTCATGTCTCGTAATTGGTGAAAAATTGTCATGAATATTTTGGTTTCTACACAACTTTATTAATACATTTTCGACTTATTTTCATACGCAATTTTCGTTAATTTTTACCGCAATAAGTATTAAAGTTTAGCTCAGAGATTTAAAGCCCATTTCGGCCCATACCCAGCATATTTCCCTCTCTGGATATTTGTGATATGATTGCACAAAAATAATTAAAACTTTGTAAAATATTATAAAATCTTTTTACTATAAGTAGTAGAATCTATTTACTGTTAATTCATAAATTTGTTTTTAACCATAGCAACAGTAGTCATGGACAGAAAAAAACAAGTAATATACTACTAGCATCTTTAAAGAGCATAAGTACATTTAGTAAAAATAAAGAATGGATTTTATGATTCTATACATGTTTCACCATCGTGCTTCTGAACAGAATATATATATATATATACACGTATCTACACAAAAATTCAATGCTAAGGAAAAATAAAGATAGAGAAGTTACTCTTGAAAAGTCACTATCATATCGATTATAAATGGCTCAAATAAAATTTTTCGTGGCCACTATTCACCAACTTCTGATTGGCTCACAGGGTAACAAAGGCTGATCGGGGAAATAAAAAACGTTAAGCTTTTATTATAAAGGTAGTTAAGCCCAGAACTTTATACACACAAGAAAATGCTGAACTTGTATAGCATATGTTTAAGGAAGATCTCAGGCATACTTGCTCCAAAATTTTAAATGTTACCTACTATATACATGCACATAAATAATGCTACAGAATTAAAATACTTACTCGATTAATCTTCTTTCAAGTCGGGTATTAAAAGCATTAGCGTCATTCGCAATAGTGATTGATGAATCATTTTGAGAGTCCTCATAATTTAGAGTTGAAAGATCTTCTTGAGAATTGAATTTGTGACCAAGATTCTCATGATCAGACATAAAATCTACATTAGAAAGTAAATTAAACATTAACAAATCATTGAATATGAATCAAATAGAAATTATAGTGAATATTCTATTACAAGTGTTGTGTTTGCAAGACAAAATATCTTAATAGAGATAGTAATCTCACTGTACGTTGTTACAATCAATAAGTCTTTAATTCACTTTAGAACTACTCTAAATATTTCGATGAATATATACCATTGTCAACCTAAACAGTAGACTGCCTCGCCATCTTTATTCTTATAGATAACATAGCTGCCAGCACTCTAACAAGTGTATTCCTTAATAAAAATTCAATTACGCCACATATACAAAATTCCTCATTAATAAAAAATCGATAAACCAACAATTTCGCACGGCTATGTTCAAAACAAAGGCGTTTTAATTCTAAGTGCCTGCACCAGCTTATTGTCATGCAATCAAAGTGAATGTTCAATTCTTGCGGAATTCACGACGTTCAGTGCAACCAATCGTAACCGATATGCATATAATACAGCAATATTCATATATAACTGAATCTCCCCCAGCAAATAAATGTGGTGTGCAGGCACAAATTGCTACATTGATTACACCAGAATTTCAATCGATTCTTGCAAATCGTTGTTAATAAGCAAAATTAGGTTTGAAACAATTAAAAAGTTCAACTTCGAAACAGGGATCATTATTATTGGTGGTAGATAATTGGTTCAACAACACACTATCTTTCTGTCAATCGGAAGGCATAATTAAACAATGACAAAGATGCTCTTTTAGCATTTTTTCGGAGTCTCACAATTGCCGCTATAATTTCAACTTATTACGTAAAAAGTGATTAAATTCTATTTTAATCAAAGAACATTAGAATGTGCAAATATTGTTACAAATTCCAAATTGATAATCGCTCTTGAAATAAAATTAACTTTTTTGGAAGAATCATATCAAATTAGATGTCTTACAAAGGCATTAAGAATATTATATAGATAATCTTGCTACAGTAAGAGCGATAAGTGGCTTGTAGTTGATGGTACGTACTGCAAAACAAAACTCCGCATTAAAAAAGAGAGAACTGTTCTCATAATATTCGCACACGAAGATTTGACTAGAACAAGAACATTAGTGGAAATATTTTCATCTATGTTTAAGAATATTTATTTTACATGCCATCATAATGCGAGAATGGTTATTAAAACATATCAGTAGCAGTAATTCAATTTCAACTTTTAAAAAGTTCCCATCAATCAATTTGAAATTTTTGCTACATTTTCCCGTTAGTGTGTACTATTTCTTCCCAATTATTTAAAACTTCAATAACTCATAAACTAAAAAATATTAAAAATTTAAAGGCACCTAGGATAGAAGAGAGTCTTTTATTAATCTACATGTTAAAATCCCTTTGTTGGGTTAGCTTTTGGAGAGCAACTATTGTGATTTAGTGCTCGGCATGTGTTATCTATGTAAAGAAAAAGAAATAGCTGGAACTTTTGATTCACTGAGTATATGGAATGGGAAAAATTTGCAGGCCTTGAAAAAATTATTCGAAAATATATATAAATTTTTGAAGCGCGCCTCGTCAGATAAGGATTAACATTATATATGGAAATGTAGTTCTCTAAACTACTGCTTTATAAGACTAATGTTACTATATTCTAGAAAATGCTTCAGAAAAACTTTTCAAACAAAAATGAATAGCAAGTTTATTTCTTTATTCCATGTTTCCTCTAAGACTAGAAGCATCTAAAAGTTGCTGACACAAACCCTTTAATTATTAAATATTAGTACCAATAAAATTTTCTTTTTCTGAGATAGTTACTTAAGTGTATTTAAAAAGAAAAGTGTAATTAGAATCAAATGAAGTTAAAGGCCTTTGATAAAAAATTTTCTCATTGACTTGGCATTGAATTTTTCTTTTCCTCTATTATAGTACCTGATGAAATCTATGACAACAAACTTCTAATTTAAACACAGAAAAATCTTTGATGTAATCTTTTCAACTGTGTTTAATATATATTTCAATAATTACTTGAAGAAGTATATAAGATATTTAGAAATCACAAAAAACTCATATGTGATGAATGTGGAATAAAAATTGTACAAGAATCAACTGCTATAATATCTGAAATTAGAAATCTAAAATTATTAGTGGTTTTTAATTTCAATATACAGTCTATTAAAAAAATTGAAAACATATTTTTACTATTTTGAGTTTGATGAGGGAAGTTTTTTCAATACATCAATAAGTGTGTAATTTTCGTTTTATACACTATTTATTTTTGAACATCCAATGGACAAATAATATTATTCAGATTTTTGTCCATAAGATGCAATGTATTTTGGTCTCTAATTGACAATTTGGAAGAGATTTTTGCATAAAATATGAATTTTAGAAAAATGCTAAAATTAGTGTGAAATAGTGCATTATGCAGTTTTCAGAAAATATCTGATCTCTTATACACAATGCAGTGAGATAATTTTCAAATGCACTTTTGAAATGATTTGAACAGTCTATATGAGAAGAGATAATGCACCAGAATTGAATAACCTTTTCTGTTATCATAGAATTTATTAGGAAAAACCCTTTCGTGAAAACTTTCTTCTTTGTGCTATTACAATTAAGTTAATTCAAATAATCAAATAAAAATAACATATTTTGAATAAATATAATTGATTCTAAAAATAAAATCTTCTAAATGAAAAATGATCACTTCATTGTGCGAACATATAGCTCTTTTTTTAGAGCCAGTTTCTTAATGGCAATAAATGCAACTATTAAAGAATGCCTTTTGTGAAATATGCAAAAGGCGAGGATCTTCAAATTGTGAAAAAATTTAATGAGTAAGGACAAAGTAAAATCTTACTCAACATACTTATCGGAAGTTGAATTATCACTAGAAACAATCGGCAGCTCGGACCTACAGGTGCATGATAGACAAGGGGTAGATTGCAATTATGAATTTGTTTTAATCAAAATAGTGAAGAAATTTACACATAAGAAACTAAAAAGGTTTCTAAAATAGAATCAAAGTTATCGACTAGTTAAGAATGTGTACATTACTAGTTTCTTGAACTTTTTCAATAAAATTTATAAACGAGGTATAAAGTAGCTAAAATTAGATGCATACAGTTGCATAAATTATATATATATATATATATATATATATATATATATAAATACATGTATACATATATATTATAAACAATTTAAAGGTGTTAAAATTTGAAATTCAATTACTCCTTTCTCTCACTAAGTTGATACTGACACAAACTAACATGCCAGACAAGAGAACAATTCGATCTGTCATTGAAAGGAAATACATTTTTAAGAAATCTAGATACCAACTTATCTATTTGACAAACACACATTTTAGTGACGTAGGCATTATTGGGTGCTGAATAAGTTATACAAGAATAAGTCCTATACGAGTCGGAGATCTAAGTTATGCCCTGAGCAGGGTTTTTGTATACTTGGAAAGTTAGGAACTCAAAGGAGGTCATAAATCATGATTCAATAAACTTGGAAGAGAAATCTTCAATACCCTAGATTGAGCACAATTGGAAATGTCCTTGAAAATATTGTGAAAATTCAAGAATCACAAATTTCAATTATACTTCTTGTTAACATCAATAATGTACTAATTTATCTTAAAAAAATCTGATTTACATAATAAATGAATTATGCAATTTAGAAAATTGAATCTTTTTTTCTCAATAAAAATATTGTAAACAGTCAGAAATTATCATTTTACAGTTCTAAACTACCTTAAGCTAGTTCCACAATAATAAGATATATATTCTTTTGAAATGCTCAACTCAGTCTTTAGTGCTCTAAATGTATACAATATAGCTTGCATCAGAGTTTTTGAGTTGAGCTTGAATTACATGGTCTGAGTTTGACTTTTTTATGTTTCAACTTTGAGTATTTAAAGAAGATTCAAAGTTTTTTTATGATAATTCCAAATTTTCTAACCTTAGAAAATTACTATTTGTTCTCAAAATTCTTTTTAATATTACCTCTTTTGTTTTAATCCCTTCCTGGCTTTGATTGGTTTGATGTCATTCTGACCTCTTAAATACAGAATGTGCATAAATTTCTTGGAAAACACTTACATTAAGCATTAATATCACTGGTCAACAACAATTTTTCATCAAGCTGATCTCAAATCTTAAGTCTGTTTTTTTTGTAGCATGTCATGTTTTTGAGATGAAGATGTTTATTGTTTTCAGTGTTTTAATAGTTTTGCTTATATCTGTCTGTAATCTGATCTGACATGTAGTATTTCATGCTATCATGGATTGAAAGTGTGTTTTAATCTTCTTTTTCTGATATCAAAAATATAACTTTAACATGTACCTCCTGTTATATACATGGATTAATATGTAAGTCTCATTTGTTCATAAATTGAGATTTGTAGAGCCTAAGTAGTGTCAGGTCACAGCAGCGCCGCCATCTCAAGGGGGTTACAAGGGGCTAAGCCCTGTCTGCTAAATTCAAAGCCCCCTCTAAAATTTCATAAGTTTATAACTGAAATTATTTCATCATATAGAAGAAGTATGTCAAAGAAATGGAAGGCTTATTTGGTACTCCTTTCACATGAAAGTTTAGTGACTTCTTCAATTGAAACAGAAAATTTTTAAAAAGATTTAACAATTTGAAAAATCAAGAATTACAGTTGTGGTAAACTATTTTTTCCTATTGTTCATAAATAAAATTTTGTTCAAGCTCTTTCTTATCTTATTTTATAATACTGATAAAATATTTTAAATAAAATAAAATATTTATTAGCCCCTTCAAAAATTGAGAAAGCCCCTGTGCTAACTTTATTTACACAGCAGGCCTGGGTCACAGAGTTCATGAATGAATCAATTTCTATTTCCTTTGTAAGATAATGCTATGCATTTGTTGAGTCAGATATGTCAAGACAGTGCAAAAATCATCCTGATTTAGTTTGTTATATTTGTGGAGATTTTACAACCAAAGATCAGAAGTGGTCAATAACATTGTACATCAAGAAATTCTACAATTTGTACTTTTGCTGTCTACTTGGAGATCAGGACAAGTTATAGTCTCCACATATTATCTGCACTGCTTGTTCAAGTGGATTATATCACTGGCATAATTACAAGAAAAAGTCAATGCCATTTGCCATTCCTATGATCTGGAGGGAGCTGAAAGATCACATCACAGACTGCTAATATTGCATAGTGAAAGAATAAACACAAGATTGTGTATCCTAATTTGAATTCTGCAATGTGGCCAATTTTTCTAACTGATTTGCTTTATTTTATTGTTTAGTAATCTTTATAAGGGAAACATAATGTTGAGTTGCTTTTATATATAGGCCTATGCAATATAATAAAATAGAAGTAATATGACAAAAAATTGGTTGAATGCAGGCTACATGTATGATCAAACTACATTAAATAGACAAATGTGAAATGTCATATTTACATGAAATGCGTGTAGTGATACATTTATGGGTGTCTAATTAGTCATATAACATAGAGAAATCACAATTAATCATACTATCCATATGTAATTTGTATAGTGGGATATGAAATTAAAAAATACAAACCTATAGTGCATTTACATGACTTTATTTTTGGGATACCCTGTACATAAAAAATGAGATGTGATGTGACTAAATAGAGTAAAGTTTTGAAACCAGCAAGGAAAATTGGTCTAGAAAACATACTTTATATTCAAGATGGGAAAAAATTTCATTTTGTTAACAAGTGATTTATTTATAGATTTAAGAGATTTATTTAATTTGTAAGTATACTAATCTTAAATAGGTGCTCTAAATTATGCTTTAATGAAACTTCACAATAATTTTAGTATATGTATGATAAAAGCAACATCAATTTAATAGCTGATGATAAATAACTTAATGCTCACATTGTTCTTTTCCAAATCCATGATTTATGGCCAACCAGAAGTTGCAAAGATTAAATTATGCAATTCAATGCTATTGGAAAAGATCATGCTTGTCTTTTGCAAAGGCTTCTTTTATCAAAGTAAATTGTTTTTTTTCTTGAATTCCACAAACACATATTTAGGCATCAGATTTTTCACATTCAATGAGTTTCTCAAACTCTGCTATAAATTTACAAAATTCCACATTTATTGATGACTAGTACTAAAACTAAATTATTATACACACGTAAAATGTATAGTTATGCATGAATTAACATGAAATATATATATTTCATTATTTTAAATTAACAAATGTGGTTTATATTTGCATAAAATATAAATAATTTTAGGACCATTCCTGATGGGATTTCACATGACTATGTCATTGAAAAGAGCAATAGAGTGAGCTACTTTTAAGTTAACCATCAAGTACTATGTGCAAATCCAGAAAAAATTGCTGGAATATTTTGTGCTGGTATTCCAAATGAGGATGCAACTGATTTTCAATTTGCTACTATTAAGGTTGAATTTAATGGAGATTTTATATATCCAATAATTATGAAAGCAATTGATTTTTAGAAAAAACATTTAATAAATTGCTATAATTTTGTAACTGCTTATAATAAATATATATATATATATATATATATATATATATATATATATATATATATATAGGTCGTCGCAATATTATTTATATATATAAGGAAGGACAGAAACAAAAATATGTGCAAAATGTTTTAGAGGCTGATATTTTAAAAATGATTTAGTGACAATATATATATATATATATATAAGGACGTCGCAATAGTATTTAATTATCAGGACGCAGAAACAAAAATATGTGCAAAATGTTTTAGAGGCTAATATTTTCAAAATCATTTAGTGACAAAATAGTAACAGCACTACAAAATTTAGATCATAAAACAAAAAATGTATACAAAATTTAAAAATTTCAAATAAATATTAAGAAAAGTCGTTATAATCGTATTTCTTGTTTCTTTTGCACACAAAACTCGTAGACAAGCCTCCATTAGCTCTTTTGATAAACCCTTTAAGGAAGCAGTTTGCCCATTTCCGAGACACGCTAGCATGTCTATCAAATTCAAAAAACAACTGATTATAAACAATATTAAATAATTGCATAATTCTATTTGTACATTTAATACCAACAACTTCAAATATTCCCTGTGAAGCGTTTTTAATTCCAACTGATATGTAACAAATCCTGCAATATAAAATAAAGTTGCAGATTCGCCGTCAGATATCTCATCCACAATTTCTAATGCAATATATATGTCATTTATCTCTGTCTCTGAAATTTTTGAAGTACAACACGGCCTTGGATAATGTGGTATATGATTAATGTTAGTTCCGAAAATAATTTTATTCGTCTAAAACTTTCAGAATACAAAACTTGTTCAACAGATATGTGATAATATTTCCACTCATTCCCCGATATATACCAAATTCGCGTTCAAGAGAATCAGACTGAAACTTTCCCATTAAAACATAAGTACAAATGCCTGTTTCTAGCAAATGTTTGGAAAGTGCAACCAAACCACGAACTCCATGTGAAAAAGAAGCAATAGTCTCTGGCGTAAAGGAATTAAATGCGACTCCAGCCTCTTCCTCCACGCATGTTTTTTACTGAAACTGCAAGGTCTAAAAGAAAATTGAGTCTAACATCATTTGCAGAATATATTGGAGCTCTATCTGAATCATTTAGTTTTGTTCCAACATCAGTAGACCGTACATTCATTATATTCCAAGCTCGCAAAAATTTACTTATGAATTTTGCTGTCTCTGTGTAGCCTCTACAGGTAAGAGCAGCAGCTGTCTTCTCATTAAATACTTGCAATACAAGAGACATCTTTTGTTTCTCTAACGAACTAGAAAAGAGTGCAGAGTGGGTCAGATTTGTTTCACGCACAATCTGTGTGTTTTCTTCTTTATAAATTTTAATTAGATCATTCCAATTGGCAAGTGTCGGATTATCATCACCAGCAAATTTGATTTTAATTTTCATTGATTTCTCGGTCATCCAATTATTTCTGATGCATTTCAGTCCATGAACAATGTCAAAGAGAGTAAAAAATGTCTTTCTATTTCCATTTAATGCGCCCACAACATTTTAAAAATCATGAGATTCTGATGAAAACGAGTTAAAGTAATGAAAAACTTTTCGATTCAGTGGTAAGTTATCACAACATAATGCTAAAACATTTGTTTTAAGAGTCCTGATAAACAATAATTTTGCTTAATTCTTGCTGTAATAGATCGGCTTCTAATTTATACACTGGCAGAAATTTAGCAATGAACAGTTTGTTTCCAAAAAGCGGTTTAATCATGATAGCCAAAATTGTTTTAGCAGGATGGCCTGGGCTATCTATAGAATTTCCAATTAAGTGACATCCGCGAAATCGTTGAGACTGTTTAACATAGATTTCATCAAAAATTAAAATGTAATGTTGAGGGTCATTTGATAAAGCCGTAAAAATCATTGAAATTGTTCGTTTACATTCCAAATCGAGATCCAATGTCGAAAGTTTTCCAATATAATTTTTAAGAGTATCTTCATGTGGGATTGGCAAATATTTGCGAAGTTATTGTAGGCAGATCTGGAATATAAAAAGATATTGAGACACATCACTATTAATTGTGAAGAAAATCTTCTTAAGTGAGGAGTTGTTAATGCTAACTCAAATAATTCAAGCTGAAACAATAAATTGAATTCACATTCTTCTGACTGCTTGCCAGATAGACTTTCTAATAAAAAGCGATTGGCATTTTCTTTTGAACTAATGACATCTATTTAAAACAGCCTCTAACTGGGACCACCGCTCAAGCTTCCATTGGAAGCCTAACAAATATTTACAGTAAGAATTGTAATGTCTGATTCGTCTACTGTAAACAAAATAATCGAATCGTTAAGTTCAGATTTCTTTATATAGAAGGAATTAATAAAGTTCTTTTGAGAGAGACCACTTACAAATTAATCCCAGTTTTCAATGCGATCATTGTAATTGAATGCAAACAATTGATCATGCTGTAAATTTCGCATAGTAGAAGAGACACCACGTTTGTTTACTTCACGTAAGCAACTTGATTTTGTTTGCACAAAGTTAGCCTGAGAGCAACCAGGAAAAATAGAAGGTGGATGTCGAGGACGATAAAATCTTCGCACTTTCACCATCGGAGAATTCACAGGCCAATGGCGACAACATACTCCAATATGGGGAGTAATCTTCTAAATTGAATGACTTAATAAATCAATTAAATCAAAAACATTTTAAAAACTAAGTTGGTTTCAAAGATTTTAGTGAGTTACTAAAATACGATACATAAAGTATAAATAAGTGAATTCTAGTTTCATACATATCCTACTAAGTCTATGCAAAAAATGAGATGCAATTACTGTTGACAAACAATATTAGCCTACATAGTCATTCTCATCCAGTTTGATGCATTTTCAACAATTTAATTCTCGATAAATTATCGATGTATTTGCACCACACAAGTTCACAACAATAAAATTGTTCATAGGTTATAACTATATATTTGATCCAGTATTTCTCCAAACATTGACAAAAATAATGGAAAAAACAACAAAAGGCTTAGCGCCTCTATTGATAGTTAATTAGAGAAATTCTAGATATATCAACAGTAGTAAATTCTTCAGTGTTTGAGTATAGGTATTCTAATATAAATTGCAAACCGATTCTGAAGTTCCCTGTATTTATTAGTGAGTTTTTGTTAATTTTATCTAATGTAAACTAAATACCTGGTTGATATTAGGAAGGTCATGATACCCAAGCTTGCTTCATGTCGTTATCCTTTGGAAAGGTATAAATTGTAACTTTTTCCTTTGCCGAGTCATAATTTCCATCACACATGGCGACACAGCATTTTCGTGGCATTATGAACAACTATTTCTACACACAGTCTGTGTACAATTGATTACTACAGTTATGAACAGCGGAATCTCAATGAGTG
Organism: Hofstenia miamia; assembly: GCA_900660155.1. Classification (NCBI taxonomy): domain Eukaryota; kingdom Metazoa; phylum Xenacoelomorpha; order Acoela; family Hofsteniidae; genus Hofstenia; species Hofstenia miamia. The sequence goes on along the minus strand of CABFPE010000931.1, from coordinate 195,278 downwards.
AGCTGCAATGCCACCAGTTGGTTAAGTTAAAGCCAGCCTCTAAACTCTTTACACACTTCTTTAGTTCCGCGTCCTGATATATAAATAATATTGCGTCGTCCTCGATGAACATCCTGTATGGATGCTTACAATAAAAATCATTATGTATAAAAAATTAATCTTACTAAAGACCTAAATTTCATATAAGATTTCGAATTCAATTGCTGTTTAGTACAACTGTTGCTAAACAACTGACTATATAATGGAAAATTCCATCGATATGTACTGGCTGGCAATTTGCCAAAAAATTGATTTTAAGGCTTAATTTTTTTACTTAAGCAATTGAATTTATAAGTGCATGTCTCTGTTTACTTTAATAAATTAGTGTCACTGTATTTTTGTCAAGTCTAATGTTTGATGATAATTATGCAGAGCATTGCTCATTCACTTTTCCAAACGCATTTTACTTAGTGTGTGTAGGAGAGCATTCAAATGAATGCGTCATAATTTGCACATTGTAATTCCATTTTGAAGATATACCATTTGGTTTTAGGTAGAATCGGTGGATTTAGCTCTGCAATTGCTGGATGGTTTGGATGTTAAAGGATCTACAGTTCATGTGGAGAGGGCACAGTTTTCCCTAAAAGGTGAATACAATCCTCGTCTGCGCAAAAAAACTAAAAAGAAAAAGAAGAAAAAGAAAAATCCCCAAGAAAAGTAATACTTTTCCCAATTTCATTATACTTTGTCAGTATTACTGTAAGTGTTGTTTAGTGTTTTAACTGGATTTAGCACTTTAAAATGATATAAAAATAGTTTTTAAGCCACAAATCATTTGTTTTGTGGTGAATGACACAAATGAATTTTATATTTGGATTTTTATAACCCTGTAATTTATAAATTAGCTTTTGAAAGCATCGAGAGAATAAATCGAATAATAGTTATTGTTGACTTGGATTTAAGGGTGTATTTTTTAGTTTTTGGTATGAATTCAATCCCTTTCTCTTCATTTAGGAATTTATTGACAAACTCATATTTGATTTAAGGTAGTCAGCTTCGAGTTCTACATATTCAAACAATTTTCCAAGCTTATGTTTTAATATTCACTATTTTCAACGACGTCATTTACCAATTTAAATATTGATTAATGCGATACATCACTTGGGTGAAAAAAAAAGAAATGCAACGATTGCTCCATAAGTCTTGGATGAACATTAATGTTTGCTATATTCCCTGTTGTGCATTAAAATTTAGCCACCCAGATGTTTTCATTTTTTGATTTGAAGCACAAATTATTGCAGGCAACAAATGTATACAACAGTATAGCATATGTAATGATCATTCGAGAATAAAGTGGCCCATCGCTTTACTTGATGCATTTCTTGACATGATCGGACATTGATGATATTCAATTCTTCACTGTGAGATCACAAATTTCGATTGTCATGGCATTCTTGCTTAACTGTCTTTTCAAATGTTCTCAGTTGGCGAGAAATTAGACCAGGGCAGAATCCTGATGGTTAGTGTGCAAATCCTACCGCTTAGCTGTATGGCAGAGTGGTAAATCTTGTAGTAACCAACAATCCTGATTTGGAAACCAGTGTCTGATTTCAGGATAATAATAATCAGCATTCTTCACTATGTGAGCATGGTGCTTTATGCCGTTTGGAAATGAACTCTGACTGTGCAGTGCCATAATCACGTCGTCCATATTGGGTATTTTATGACAGAATCTCAGTACTTGACTTGTTGAATTTTACTCAGCTCCAAAAGTATCAATATAGTCGCAAGAAAATTGAAGGTATTTCCAGAAGAAGACGACAATCCACTGCTGAAACGTCAATGCTGATATTGCGAGATGTTTCAAACTCACACGACAGGTCTGAGGATGAAGCCATCGGATTGTTGTGGATGATCATAACTTGAGATCGTTGGTTTCCGTTAACGGTGCAAATTCTGTTTCTCGTTATAATTCGAACCAGTTTTCTTGAAACGTTCGAATACAGGAATGACTGTTTTGTTTTGTTATAGATCAATTGTCCTACCATACCTAAATATCATCATTTGTATCTTCAATACGAATCAATATCCATTTAAAAAAGTGATCTTCAATAAATAATGTAATTGGATGCATCATGTGATTTTTGTATTCTCTGAATTTACTGCTTTGAACGATTGATTTATAAAATTTATTCATTTCTCATTCGTAGCACAATACTACTGTGTGAATCAAGCATGTGAATATAACAATCCAGTAACTATTTAATAAATATATCATTTTGTCACAAAGTTTTCACACCTTTATTAATACTTTTGTGTTTTCTTGTATTGTAAAATTGTTTATGCAGTTGCTTTTCCAGGATTGACGAAGACCGCTTTGGACATATTTAAGGATATGACGAACTTTAGTGGATACTCAATTTCAACTAAAAATATTGTGGTGCAAGTACCCGAAATTGCATGTTGAATTGTATGTCAATTTCTGTTCTTAAGAAGTTTCAGCTTCCAACCCTTTTATCTCTAATATGTTTATGAGGAAATATTTTTTGCAAAACCTGTTATTGATGCTTCCATCTATTGATGAGATATACACAATATTCTGATGCAAATTATTGCTAAATAATTTTCGAGTATTTTTACGAAATTGAAAGATAATATCTTTTTTAAATTCCTTGTTTTAGGTTGTTGGATTGGAAGCCTGAGCCTTTTGAAAACTCCAGGTTTAAGCATGAGCTTGTTACAGTTATTAAAAATTTATTTGACCCTAAAGATTTCGAAGTAGATGCTAGTAAAATATTTGACATTAAGGCTCAAGTTAAAGAAGCCTGCGAAATGTTTGGTGAGGTCAAGAAGATCACTGTCTATGATGTAAGAACATTTTTGCAGCATAAAGTAAAAATTTTAAAATACTGATTTTATATTTAGCGCCATCCAGAAGGTGTTATAACCGCTACTTTCAAAAATTGGGATTCCGCAGATCAGTGCATAGAAACCATGAATGGAACGTTCTTGAGATCTCGTCAAATTTCTGTCACTCAGTGGGATGGCACCACCTCTTACCAGGTATGTATTGATTTTTTTATGAACCAAATGCGTTTTTCGTCGTAAGAACTTAATTTAATATCATTTTGAACTTTTTTTTTTGAAATTGATTTACTAACTTGACAATTTCATTATTTAGTTAAGAACATGTTTATCCTCTTCTTACCGAATCACAATAATAACCCACCATTGACTATTGTTTTTCATTCTATGTTAACAATAGGTTCATAAGACATGGAATTTACATGGTAATTGGTTTGCTATTACGGAATAAATACATGTCTGCATCCCTGTATCGTGATTATTATACTCATCACAAACACCACCGAATACATTTACCTTTGAATGATTAAGCAGTCACTTACATTTCCCATAATTAACTATAAATACTACTCTCAGCGACTACCTGAAGTAGTGTATAAAATTGGCAGCAGAAAGAAAATGCTTAATTTGTAAAATGACATAAAACTAGGTTGTTATTTTTAAATAAGCTCTTTTGCCTCTTATCCAGTCTTTCATTTGTATCGCTTCACTCAAAGTGATAGAATACTCGATTTCTTGAGATTTAGGTATCAGTTCAAATACGTTATGCGCAGATTACTTCCTCTTCGTTAACAGGAATTTTTTAAAAGATCTCTATTACGCTTCAATATTTACTGAAGGCCTTTGTAAAATGACTATTTCTCAAAACCATTAATAAATTCGAAAGCATTTTTAACTGAAAGTGCTTCTGTTGATAATGAATGCACCTGCCAATCCAAAAGTCATACTTGAAGAATATCTAAATTTAGCACAGATTTCCAAACGCATAAAAATGAATGAAACAATGTTTACAAAACGTACTTATACAAGTGCGAATATTACATAATGTGCTACTATACATTATATTTAGCTCCCATGTTTATAAAATTTGAACTATTTTTATGAATTCAACATTCAGTGCGATTTCTGCGTCTAGAATTGTATTAAAACTTTTTCATTATTTATCAATTTGTCAAGTGTGGGCTGGGCAAGATTTTCTGACCATGGCAAATGTTATACTGTAAAATGAGCTTAGCGATACAACAATACAAGCGGAATCTCATCATCAAGAAACACCTGGAAGAATTATCCTATAGAAAATTTTCAAAAATTGTAGTTGTGAATAACTTAAATGTTGAGGATATTAAAAGTTATAAAAAGAATGATTGTGTTGCTAAAAGAGCGAAGTCAGGAAGAGCTCCTAAAGCAACAGACCATTTACGCTGATTCCCGGTTCAGTTGTTAAAAATTAACTCACATTTAATTCCCGAAGCGCTTCGAAAAAGCTGAACAGATAGCCGCAAGGTTAGGATATCCATTGTCTCCTGGAATTTAAAGAAATGTGATATTAGTCTTCGAATATTAGCCAAAAAGCCATGCATAACAAAAGAAGGCGCGCATTGGTTTGACTTTGCAGGATCAATGGGGTTTTACAAAATGCAATGCAGATGTGGCAAAAGATAATTTGGGTGCACAATCGTGGCTTGTGCTTTCCTCCAATTTGCGATTATTCGTCAGAAGGTATATTGAATCAAAATACCGCTTCCATCATTAGTCAAGTACCTGGGTCATAGATATCCTCAAAATTCATACCATCTATTATCTTTGACTTGTTGATTCTGTAAGCACGTGTAATTTGCTCGCAATGACATTGTCGATAATATCCTGACAGCATTTCAAGAAGATCACTGTGAAGATCACGAAGTGAGACGTATTTGTGCCCTAAAACATCTTGTTTGATAATAAATAGCAAGCTAAACCAGCTAATCCAAAATATTATTGATACAAGCCAACAGCTGTGCCTTTTGTAGGCGATCTGATTCTTTTAATGTTAAACGGCTTCATAAAGAGCCAATTTGTCAATATTTTCCAGTATATGGATCATCGTAAATATGAAATATAGCTTTTTGTTGTGAATCGTTGTTCTTTAGTAATTGCATTTTCAGTTTTTTCAATGCAAATTTTACAAAAATCACTAAAATATGGTGAAATTCAACAGTATCTGATGCACACTGATTTGTAGCCCTGGCTAATTTTAAAGCAGCAACGGCTTCATCCCAAAAGCAACATCGCTTTTTGACACTCAATAGTCTTTGGTTTTACAGACATTAATCAGAATTACGTCTTAAACAATTTGTTGATATGACCCCAATTAGCTGTTCTAAGTGTTTCAGGGGTGTTCGGTAAATAGAAGTCCAGCACTTTTCTCCGTGTAAAAGTTATTTCAAATTAATTTATATATGTGAATAGGGTCTAGAATAATAAAGGATTTTTTGGCTGTCAGCACGTGATCATGAAGTTGAGGACTCATCAATGAGTTTTTTTATGCAGACTGATTAGTTTAATTGTCATCGAGAAAGAATCCAATACAATTATCACCAACCTTACTTATTAATTGACTATACCTTTTATGATTTTCACCAAGAATTCCGAATCAAGATTATAAAAAAAATATATATATATACATATATTTTTTGTACATAATCTCATATGGGGTCCTCATTAACAGATCTATCAAAAATATTAGGGTAATTTTTTTTTTGGCCTCATATGGTCACCTGGCGCTGGGTACAGGGGTTTTTGCTCGAAACTGGCGCTGGGTACAAAACGAAAAAAACCATATATCCAGTGCCAGTATATATATATAT
>CABFPE010000931.1:155028-173919 GCA_900660155.1 Hofstenia miamia | reverse complement strand
ATCAGGTGACTGCTGGATACAATGTGGCAAATGCGATGTCTGAAATCATGCAGAGACGACCTATTCGCCAATTCTATCCAAATTTGTTGTTTGACGGAGACATGGCTGAATTCTGATTTTAAGGATGAAGCATTTTATATTCCTGGATATAATTTATTGCGACATGATCGGAATATCAAGAACTCCTTAAAATATGCTGGAGGAGGTGTTTGCGTCTATATTGGGCAAGATCTGACTTTTGAGCGGGTGGAAATTGAAGGATGGGAGTCTTTCGAGATAATGTGGATTCGTGTGCCGGCCCTGAAACTTTATATTGCTGTTGTTTATATTCCGCCAAGATTCGGGAGGAGTAATCTGTTAATTAAGCATATCATTGCAGGAGTAGAAGAAATAAACATGCGCATTCCTAGTCAACGTATCATAATTTGCGGAGATTTTAATGATTGTGATGTTAGTCGTTTGTGTTCTGACGGGGGATTCTCTATCGAAACCAAATTACTTACTCGCAAGAATAAAGATCTTGATAAAGTCCTTTGCAATAACATTAACTTTCTCCAAAATTTTGGCCTCTTCCAATCTACTGTTTACTCTGATCATATGGGGTAATCTGTAGTTATCTCCATAAAAAGCGCGAAGTCCGACAAATCCAAATCCATGACCAACGATTTCAGTATAGGCAAATTGCTGGATCGATTTTACAGGAGCTAGATTTTACCTGGTTATATAACAATGAAGACGCGGATCTCTGTGCAGAACGTTTTGAGGAATTATTATCGAAGGTTTTTCATGAAAGCTGTCCCATCCGAACTGTATCGATATCAAACAAAGATCCCCCGTTAACAACACCTCTTACAAAGCTGCTACAGATGAAGAAGAATAAATTAACCAGAAAGGGTAGGAAAGCCGAAGCGAACATTGTTGCAGAGCAGCTCAGATCGGTCATACTTGAGAACGCCAAGACGTGAAACAAGGCAGGTTCACAAAGGTGGTGGCATTATACCAATACCTTGTTGGGAAGGTCCCGAGGGACTGACCCAGAAATTCGATTCACTCCACAGAAATTAAATGAACACTATAACAGTATTTCTAATAGTCACGGTGTTGAGCCCATGCTGAGAGTACCCATCGGAAATTCTGAGACCCCTCTGTTGAACTGCTTCCAAGTTTACAGATTTCTGAGTGCTGTGAAAAAAACTGCTTCTGGTCCCGACGATATTCCTCATTGGATGTTGTCGGAAAATGCGGCATGGATTGCTGAAACGCTAACGCACATATTAAATCTATCATTGAAGACTGGTAGATTTCCAAGATCATGGAAGATTGCGAAAATTGTTCCTGTCCCAAAAGTAACTAAGCCGAAGCAGCCTAAGGACTATAGACCGGTATCTGTTGCCAACGTAATATCGAGATGTTCCGAAAGTAATGTTATAAGAACATTTCTGGATCAGGCATATCAATCATTCTTATCAGAGAACCAGTTTGGCTTTCGAAAGCACGGGTCAACCACGGCAGTGGGCATTAAAATTATCAGTGATATACATAATAAGTTACAGCGGTTTGATTACGTGCGGCTGGTAGCCTTGGATATGTCAAAAGCATTTGACACTGTTACGCATAGCAGTATTTTTTCTGGTCTAAGGAACTTCAATCCAAGCCTAAATCCTCACATTGTAAATTGGGTGATAAGTTTTCTGACGGATAGAAAGCATTTTACGGTGACGAAAGAAGGAAGCTCTACCGTTCTTACGACCAATCAAGGTGTCCCGCAAGGGACGGTTGGGGGTCCTACTAATTTGATAGCAGAACTGACTTCTCAATCCATGTCAATAAATGTGTGTCATCGGCCTCTTCAACTCTATATCTTTTACTGAAACTAAAGCATCTGGGATTCAGTAAAGACGAACTCACTTTGCTGTACAAATCGCTTGTCCTGAGCAAGCTTACTTACTCATCAAAGAAGCTTATAAAAGATTATACAATAGAATTGTTGAAAGTGAAGGTAGACACCCGTTATCTAAGTATATTCCACGGAGATCAGATTATGCTGAAAATCGTTTACGGCATCGAAATGCAACTGGAGGTATTTCAACCAGCATATTTCCTCATAGACATTTGAAGATCTATTGAATAATTTATTGATATTATGGATGGTAATCTATAATCTAAATAAAAGTTCTGTTCTGTTCTGTAATAGTTAGTTATTTTATGAATTTCAAGTTTCCTGTGTACTATTGTCCTTAAATATATACCAAGTGCTACGAATTTCGTCAATTATGAAAAGTTATGGGCCTCAAACTATTATTTTCAAACTTTTCACATTTCTCATCGTTTTTTACACTAAATTAGTGTTTCTTTTGTCCGAGTGCCCCCTATTCTGTACCTTCGCCAGAAAAACATCCGATTGGGATCTTTTCTGCTAGTCCTTTTCCAATATGGCACAATACAACGTTTTACAAAATTTATCCTAACATTCATCTTATAGTACAAGAGATTTGTGAACGGGAAAGGCTATGAGACCAACCCACAATAACGCGACAGTCAATTTCTGCAAAATTTAGCAAATATTTTTAATTGTTGCTATATTTTCAAGAATTTAAGCTAAACTAAACATTTTAGCTAAAATATTGAATTTTAAATTTTAGAGAAAATTATTGCTATTTATTGAATGTATTAAATAACAGAATTACGAAATATCAAATCGCCATTTCGGTATTTCAAAAAAATTTGAAATACATAATATTTAGGAAATTTAAAGATACTCATTGTTAAAATTGTTAAATAAATTTATCCTGAATTTTATATTACAATATATTTTCGATTTAAGGTTTTAATTAGTTTGTATTCTAGCAACAAAAATAATTTAATAGAGACATGCAATTTAGTTTTCTTTTGAAAATTTTTTTTTATTTTAGAACTATATGACATATACTTAGGCTATGTAAATTTTGAATTGCCTGGTTTATTTTAGTGTTCACTACTTTTAGTTTTATGCTCATAGTTTTTTAAAAATGTTGTAATTATTGAACGCAATTTTGTTAACTTGGACAAAGTACAGTTAAAACGTTGATTCTATGGTACTCAAGCACTATCCAACCGCCTACTCTAGGTATGCTAAAAGTTTGAAAGTTTTTGCATAAATTTGATTTTCCAGTAAAAATATATATTTATGTATTTCAAGCACAGGAATAATCTTTATCACAAATTTTCACCATAACAGGGAAACACAGTTAGCTATAGAGGTGTCAATATCCGAGTTTAGGGTTAGATAAGATATTTTCAAGAACAATGAATAAATATAATGTTTAAAAAATTAACACATAATGAAGATGATTTGAGGTCGAAGTAATCAAATACTATCACAGCCAAACAAAGTTGGAGGTTAGGTAACAACGTCATTACAATTAATTTTTAGTATTGTGTAGTTTTTGCTAACTATAGTAGTTGGAGTTATTCAAACATTAGTTGTTGTAAATTAAATGTATAGGTACTCGGGCAAGTGTTTTATAACTTTAATGGGTACGAGGACAAATGAAGCTTCTACGGACAAGTACGGGTATTACAAATCTCTTTCCCACATAGCTCAACCATTTCGCTATTCCTAATGTTACATGCTGAGATATTAAAGTTAAAACTCAAATATTAATTCAAAAGTAGGTAATTTATAACATTTTAGAAGAATTTGGAAATTTTCCTTTTCATGTGCTAAATAGAGCATCTGTGAATATTTTTTTAAATTTGAAAGTTGTTTATAAATAGAATGTTCTAAAAGTTATGTGAGACATGATATTTGAGCCATCAAAAACGTTATTTTAATGCGTTTTCACACCTCTACATATTCCATTTTGTTTGCCACAGAAATACATTAAATTAACTGAATCTCTGAAAATTAAATAAAAAATTTGTTTCAGTTTCATTTTTAATTCAGTTTTGCATTTCGTATTGAATTCAGTTTCAGTTTTGATTCATTCGTTTTAGTCCACTTAGTTTCAGTTTTAATTTCAGTTACAGTTGAACACCCTAATCCAGAAAAATTGGCTATTACGCAACATTGCACACAAATCAACCCCAATGCAATGAATGCTATTGAATTTAAATATATATATATATATATATATATTGCATTAGTATTTATACTCTTCTAAAACTAAATTTTGGTGTCTCCATTTTGTATAAATATTGTATTTGAACTTTCTAATATACTCAAAATTCGTCTTGTGAACTAAAAAATTGAAGAACTGTTTGGCAAAGAACATAAAAATTAACAGAAAATAGTGGGGAATTGCCATTAGTTGCTGAGGGTCGACCTGAGCATCTCGGACTGCACCTAAACTTGGAAAGAATTTTAATAAGTGGGCTGAGTCCCCATGAGCGCTCATTCCACTACACCCCTATTTTATGCAATTGAAAAATATTTGCTATTCTCTACTGCTTACAAGATTATATAATGTACGTTATGTATGTGGGACAAATTTTGAAGTTATCATAAATCATTAAAATTCACAAAACTATGAATTAGACTACATTTGTTGAATTTGTTTTCTCAATTACTGTTATTTAATTATAAATCACTAAAAAACCATTAGATTTTTTATGATGAATTGTGTAAAAATCAAGATGGATTTGCTGACATATTGTTAGGTATAGTAGAATATTTAGAAAATGTTTCTTGCAAATATATACCTAACGTTTAACTATGCTACACATAATCAATATGCAAAGCAAGAGTAATTTGCTATTTACGCAAATATCGTAGAATATGACCGAATCTTGCAAATTTTTATACATGAAAGTGTCAAAAGAAATAGTCGTGTATTTTTTAAGAAATTTGGTAAAATATTTTAAAAATTTTAGTAATTTTAGCCACAAGTATAATCAATGTTTGACTTGTCTTACGAAGGTCAAAAAGGTTTTTATGAAGTAAATCTGTTTAAATTTCGTCAAGTGTTTAAAAAGCAGTTTTGTTTATTCACAATAATCTTTGCATTATATTACTGTTACCTTTCAATTTTTATGCCAATCCTTTGTATATTTTACTGCAGAGTACTCGCTTATTGAATCGATTCCTCCTCACATTTTCAGCAAAAGCATATTGTAGTCTTTTTCAACAATCAAACTCCTAGTAATCTACATTCAGAACACAGTTGTTATATCAGTTTCAACAAAAATGATTTTTCGAAAAACTTTTTTCGTAATGTGGGATATTTTTAAGTAATGAAAAGTTTATCACTTGTTAAAATAACTCTTTTATTTTGAATTTTACCCTAATATCTTTTGTTTAAATCTGCTAAACTTATTCTCCAAGAATATTACATTCATTTTGAAATTTAATAAACAAATAATTTTATGTTATTGGAGTAAGTTCGTTATATGTTATTTAAATGTTTTTTTGTATTAGTAGAAATTTCAAAATATGAAAAGTATATTTCTAAGGGAGAATGTTATGATTGCAAAGTTTTTATCAAATAAGGAATTATCAAAAACTCAATGTTTGCTATCAAAGATTCTTTTGTCTTATCTTAATCTTCCCTCTATTCAAATTTAAAAATAATAGTAATAAAAGTTTAAGGATGATTTGTCTGAATATTATATTCACTGATTTGAAAATGTGATCCATAGATCTCTTGAATGTTTTTTAATCTTAAATTTAATATCAATATTGTAGTTTATTAGCTAAACTACGTAATGTGTATTTGCTTTTATTGGAAAATTTGCATTAAATTATTCAAAGTTAACTCATTAGCTTTGAACTAATTTGTAATTGATTTAATTTATTGTTCAAGGTGCGGCTGTAGAGAGGGGGTACCCGAAGGCCAGCGCTCTCCCATTTTGAGAAGGGTATAAAAGATAAGTGATTTGATTGTATAAAAGGTGTAGTTCTTCTTTGTTTTTATCAAAATTTCTGAATTTTACTATTGCATATACAGTGGTATAGAATACTGCCAAGCCTTACGCATTTTGATGTATTTTTTAGTTTATTATTATTAGTAGTATTTTAATTTTTTTGTTAAACGGCTTTAAAATTATATGATATATATAATTATATTATTTAAATACAAATTTTCTTTTTACAGACAAACATTTCAGCTTGAAACGATTGAAAAACGTTCAAGATGTAAAAATCATTTCCTTGTATTCAAGTTAGCCATCAAGCATGTAAACTAGATCTGTTATATGATGACGAAAATGTTAAAGAGTGTGATTTTGAGAATTGGTATATGATTTTGATTGACTATCATTTGAAATTTTTTATTTGTTTATTATACAATAAATACAATTCAATTAAATATGGGTGGTTTATGATTTGTGATTTGTTTTATTTTACTTCTAAAATATTTTACAGTGTATTTAAAAAATAATATTAACCATTGATGAAAATGCAAATAGTTTACTTTTGGAGTTGAATATTTTGAAATTTAAAGTATACATCAGTAATATGCAAAGGCGTAGTGTTTCTAACTCAATTCCGAGTGTTTAGATTTTAGTCAATGTCAAGAGCTCAACGTGAACTTGTAATTAAAAATATTATAAGAGAGATTTCTCAGGAATGTTGCTCAAAGGGTTATGCTCTCTCCGAGACTCTGATTGCATTTATTGTTAAAGCAGCGGTGATAAATCCAGAAAATCGACTTAACAGTGACAGATTATTAGCAAAAGAAGATGTTAAGACAATAATTAAGGTAAGGTAATTTTGCTTATGTATACACAATTTAGATTTTTATCATTTCTATGCTAGTAATTAGTTCATATCCATTATTTAATCATTTTTGGCATTAACAAATCTTAACTAATTCTGCTCTGATTTAATCTGATATATTCAAAGTATCTATTTTTTATAAAACAATAATGAAAACTACATGATTCTAATTATCAATTAAACTATTTGTGTTTATTTTATTGTAGTATCAATTTCTGCGTGGCGTTGCATTATCAAAAGTTTAAAACGTTTAAGGCCGTTAGCAAGCAGTTTCATTTTCAACGGGACTCCAAAATTGGCTGTATTTTTTAGAACATAAATATGAGTTCAAATTGCTGATAGGCTAACTTAAATTGGTCTGGTCATGTGTCTTTATGTCTCCGCAAACTAATTCCTCACTCCTTGCCCTCTTCCGCAATGTTCCCTTTAATTCCACGGCTGCTGTGGAACTCTCTTTGTTCATGTCAATTCCATTCTTCTCTATGCTTCTCCCTTTTATTATTATTATTATTTTTATTATTATTTTTTACAACGGCTGGCCATTTCGAGTTTCACTATTACATACTGTCACTTTTACATTTAAAAGAATTATTGACAATAAGAAATATTGATAATAAGAGTCAGACAAAATATTTGCTAAATAGTTACAATTGATCTATATACTAAATATAAAATATATAATAATAGTAATTTTGTGTGTGAGTGTGTTGCAAGCGGGCCGGGCTCACATATTTGAAGAATATAAACGGCCCGGGCTGGGCTTGAAATTGTGATTTTCACTAATACTTGAAACCTGACAGGGGGTTGAATTTGCCGGGCTTTAAAATTCGTGCATTGAGACGGGCCGGGCTTAAAAATACATGGGCCGGGTCGGGCCCGATTGTATTTTGTCGGTAAAAGTACAATTTTTAATTTTTTTCTAAATTTTTGTAATTTTTTCTACTCTATCTCATTTTTTAGATAGTTCCAAATATTAGAGGCTGCTCGATGAAACGTAGGATATGAAATACTGCTGCAAATAAATTTATGTGATCTTGGATTTACTTTAAGTAATTATAATTATCAAGAAAAGAAAGTGATTCTCGGCAATATTTATGCTTAAATAAAATTGAAGCTGCATGGAATTTTACTTGATATATCGGAGATAATATATTATACTTTCGTCTGTATTCACTAACATGATCATGCTTACTTGCAAAATTTTATGTTTTTAATGACCAATCGAAAGTTTTTGATAATAAATAGCGGCTTTTTGTATTAAAATTAATAAATAAAAATGAACAATAATGTAATTGCGATAAACAAAATGGATGCAATAATTGAACGTGATAATCTGGTCCTAAATTTCTGAGGTGTTATAAGTATTTAACGCGAGAAGCCATTTTTGTAGAAATTTTAAATCTTTGTCAATGTCAACACCTAAAAATGTAACATGATCACTTTTATTGGAACACTGTTAACAATTAATTCGATCTTGTTTGTTAGTTCTTTTACAGAATTGGGTAAAAATATAATGAATTGCGTTTTTTTCAATATTGATTTTTAATTGATTGGATGAGAAATACCTAGAAAGATTTTCAATATCACTTTGTAAATTTTTTGTATCTCTAAATACATCATTGTATGTATCTATGAGGCAAGTATCGTCAGCAAATTGATATATTTCACTATGATTTACATGCTTAATTATGTCATTTACGTATATTGCAAATAAAATTGGCCCTAGTACTGTGCATTGAGGCACTCCTCGATCGGTTTTAATATAATCAGATTTCATATTATTCATTAAAACACGCTGTTTTCTATTTTCTAAAAAACCCGTAAGTAACTTAATTGAATTTTGTTGAAATCCGTAATTTTTAAGTCTAATCGTCAAAATTTCAAAATTTATTGAATTTAAAGCCTTACTTAAGTCTAAAAGGGCTATGCAACTAAATATATTTTGCGATTTATTTGACGATATTTTCTCAGCAATTGCATTAATTGCATTACTTGTACTATGCTTAGCGCGGAAATCATATTGTTTAGATGATAATATATTCTCAGATGCAAGGTACTGGTTGATTTGAATGTGCAATAATTTTTCTAATAATTTTCTAAAAGGATGCGTTATTGAAATTGGCCTATAATTTTTAGCAATAAGGGGATCTCCATTTGTATACAAAGGTGTTATATCTGACTTTTTCTTTATTTCTGGAAATGCGTTTTCAACTATACACTGATTAAATGATAGATGGTCGCCAAATATATAAAAAATTTCCTAATAATAAAGTAAGGTACATAAGTGGAGCCTGAAGATATATTACAATAGTTTCTAATTCTCTTAAGGTAGATAGTCTAAATTGAAACGTTGACTTACAATTTGATTGCCTAAGTTCTAATAGAGGTGTTTTAGGAAAATGGAAGTTACCTAATTCTTTAAATGCCTGATTTAAAAGATTTAGTATCCTTTTTTTATCGGTAATTTTTTTATTATTAAGTATCAATACAAATATAAACAATAAGTTCCAAAAGCTTGCCTTATTCATTGGAATAGGGAACGGTGTAGGGTGGGATGAACAGCGGGTGTTGTCAGTAGAGCACGGTGGGTGTTGTAAGATCCTGAGTTAGCGTAGGAAATTGTGGGTTGACGCAAGGAGACAAATTGATTTGGGATAGTTGAAGGAGTGTGAAAAAAAATTTCTTAGATTGCGGATGAAGACTGCGAGACCTTTATCAGATAGGTGGATGCCATCATACGCAAGAGTAGTGGAATTTATAGAGCGCGTCGAAAGAAGGAAGTGATCAAATGCTGGAATGACACTAAGACGGCGTTGAGAGAAACTTCTTTTGATTTTTCATTGCAGTGTTTAATTGCGAAGTCTTTGAGAGATTATGATTTCGAAGAGGTAGATGTGGTGAGGTGTGAATTTCTTCTTGACTTCTGTGATTATGTTGTGTATGCCTTCATATTGCGCGATTTTTTGCATTAGTGCTTCGGTGTTATTTCCTATGCACGAATGAATAGTTGTGACTTGATTTTGAATCAGATGACGTGTACGAACTTTTTGAGGATGCTGCTTCCTGTGATGAGTGTGGTTGTTCCTGTTTTCATCTTCTTTACAGGTGGTTTGACGTTAGATAGTGTATTATGTTTGTAAAAAATATACTTGCAATTGTAAATGTTTTAACAATTTAAATTTTAGCATATTAAAAAATTTTGCAATTTTCGGACATAGTTCTATAACTGGATCTGGGTCAAAATCAGTGAAGAAATTGTTCTGCCTTAAGTTTGATCCAATTGTAAACATTGAATAACAACAGTGTCACTATAATTTAGATATAATTAACTTATTCAGAGCCAACGTATATTGCACTATTAAATGTGTTAAAATCAAGACTACTGTAGCTTCCTTATGGATTTTACAACAGTGATCGACGGTAGTGAAATTTTGTTTTGTTATGGATAGGTATCTGATTCATTGTTAGACATTCGTGTCATTTTGCAAAGTAGAGGTTTATGATATTGGAAGATTTTATAGCGTTAATAGTTGAGATTGGTAGTTTTACCACTCTTTGCTTACGGATTATTACAGCGAATTTCACGCAGGTATTATGTTTCAATTGAAATAGTTTTAGATATTATCCGTTTTGCCTAAATGGAAACTTAATTTATTATGTTTTAAACAACGCCCATAGTAACAATTATGTTTACTGGCATTGCTGCAGTCGAATTAATCGATTGAGACATTTTAGGCATTAAAATTAGAAAACTGTTAGCCTACATCATTAATAAACATTGAATTATCAGATTTTTAAAAAAACTATAAAGAACTTTTCTTGATTTGGCTCGCCGCTCCTGCAAGAAAGAATGTTTCGGATCATGTTGAGAGGCATTTTACCATATGATATCATAATACCAAGCAGTGGGTATTACTAGCCACTCAAAATCTAGATCAACACCTTTTTTGGAAGACAATCGAAATTCATTTTTAATTTAAATAAATACCGATTAATATGTTGAAAAATTTCGTTTTCACGACACTTCTGATACAGGTTCACCAACGTTTCAAATTTCCTCTATATTCATTGTTCACGGCGTAGTTTTTGAATTAGAATTTATAGTTTTTCTAAGCACTGTAGTCAAATCAATTTAGGTTTCAATTTTTGAATGGCAATGTAGAATGCAATTAAGTAGTTCTGGATTAAGAAATCCCATAGGTCATGTGCCACGAGCTCTTGCAACATTCTGTATTATAGATATGTTGCTGTTCATTTTAAATATCAGCTTACTTGCATCATATGAGTTTTAAATGAAGTCAATATTGTTTTACAAGATTCATCTAATCCACAATTTGATAATATTTCTATCCCGAATTTTAATTAAGAAAATGTTAATGGCTTGTAAAATCAATTTTATAAAAGTTGCACTTTATTGCATATGATTGTAATTTCTAGGCTCCTATTTTCATTATTTGCTATTTCTCTGAAAAGTCAAATATTTTTCTTCCCTCTTTTTGAAATTTATCAATTTGTAGGATACATAATAAACAAGTATCACGTTGATCACCGAGAACAAAAGCTTTTGCAGTCCCTTTGACTTAAACTTATAAACTTATGTAAAATAAAATTTCCAGCTGAGGTCATAATGTCCAAGAAGGACATTTATGGCAGATGTGATGAAATTATGTAATTAACTTCTAATTCATATGATGATCAGAGAGATCTGGTTTTAACCCACATTTTTACATTGTAATAATTCTTGTACAAAAAATTAGTTCTTCAAGTTTTCATTCCAAAAGTTTTTTTTTGCACATAAAAACTTTCGTTATGCTGAACCTTATAGCACAGCCGCTGCTTAAAATTTATCGATATTATTGTAAGTAAAGTAACTTGGAAATTACAATATTTAATTCCAACTTTATTTCTGAAATATGATCTTAGTAGTCTTTCTTTACCAAAATCAAAAATTTGCGTTTAAGGCGTGTGAAAAATATTGACACAATATTGATAAAATGTGAAGAGATTGAATATTTAATTCTCAAGTAATTTATTTCTAATTACAGAAATGCAATATGGACATACACATTAAAAAACTTCTTAAACACTACTTTGATTACTATTAAATGCTTAATATATCACTAGTTAAAAATTTTTCTAAATAATCACCTGAATTACTCCAAGGTTCTTTATTGAGGTTGTCAAATGTGAGTTTGCCAAATTTCTAGCATCACCTCTGTGTTCACATGCATTTGATTTATCTCTGTCCCTGCATATTGTTGAATGCACCATATGACATAGCAACCCGAAATTAATCTAATTCAGTGGTTACTAAATGATTTAACTAAATATGTTTAGAAAATAAATAATGTCAAAAACCCAACGTGATCTTCTTTTAAAAAATATTATCAGAGAGATTTCTCAAGGATGCTCTTCGAAGGGGCATGCACTCTCTGAAACTTTAATAACATTTATAGTTAAAGCAGCGGTCATTAATCCAGAAAATCATCTTAGCATCGGTCGAGTTTTGTCAAAGGAAGATGTAGATTTAGTCATTAACGTAGGTCATTTCTTAATCATAATTTGACAGCACAGAAAATTGACAAATCAAAATGTCTTTCAAGCATTTACATATAATTTATACAAAATTATTATATTTTCCTAATTACAAGTATTATGTAAAATATTTCTGCTTTTAGTTATGCGTAAATGAAAAACTCAAGCATGTGATTTTGTATGTGTACTAAATGGTCTAAATATTGGTTTTACATTCGCAATTTTTTTTGAAAGTATAAAGTAGGTAATAATTTCATGTAGTTTATTCGTTTACATACCAATGAATTAAGATTTCAATTAGACGATTGTATATGTAGCTAAATTTTTAATCTAATAAAGCGATGCACCTTGCCATATATATTCTTTAGCAGTGGCTACTTAATAATATTGAGATAAGATACATGTATATATATAATTTTTTCTAACTAATGACCAGTAAGTAATAGTCATTGAAACTTTGTTTAAGAAACTAACTTCATTGTGTTTGCATTCAATTTTAAACAATCCGATAATGGATCTTCACGTCTGAAAAAATTTCAAAATTATAAGATCTCTTCTTTTTGACTATTAGTATTTTTTTCAAAAAAATTATAGAAAGTAAATTTTTTTAGTTGATAAGGTCATAAGCGGAGTAAAATTAGGCTTTATGCATTTTTAAGCTTTCAGAATGCTCCTTAATATTTCTGCTTTGCCATTCTAGACTAATTTGAATCGTTTTTGGTTCTAATAAGTCTGTTTGGAAACGCGTTAAGCATAATTGTAAATTCTATATTTTAAATAAAATGCTTTTTCCCATTTTTATTATAAATGTTCATTAAATAGTTGATCTATTTACAATTATGATATATTAAATTATAACCTTGCACAGACCACCATTAGTTTGCAGGATGAACTTAACGATTGCTTAATTTAAGCTTTATTTGTGTGAATCATTTAACCCTATATTACCTCGGGCCTGATTTTACCCCCTCCATATTTCTAGATATAACTCAGAGACCGGTTTTTAAATAAACTATCATTCTATGACTTTTTTGTTTAACTTGTTCTGCAACATTTGACGCAAAAATTATGCAGATACGGTCAAAGGTTACAAAGTTATAGCGATTTTTAAAAAAAGTCCATGAAAACTGACATTTCTTTAGAGTTTCAAAAATAGCATTTTTTATGTAAAGGCTATAGATTTAAACCAATGCATACTTTTCAATGCATATTTTTCAGTGCAAAATTTTCAAGACTAAATTTGGTCTTAACCGGATGTACTGTTGTCGAGAAATTAGGGTTGCAAATCGGCCCCCTCGGGAATAAATTTTACAAAAGCGATCAGGTAAAAATGGCTGAATACTACCTGAAATATCTAGTCCAAGATAATATGATGTGCATACAATTTTTTTTCAATTTTATTTGGATTAATGGTAAACGTATTCTGTCATGTTTATTTTAAATATTTTAGATATGCACTGATCGCTTGTTAGACACCCATTCACCTTCTCTAGACACTATTAAAATGCAAGTTTATTTTGATATGAATTATACCAGCAGACAGGACTTCCTTGAAGAGCATCGTCGCGTTCTTGATGCTCGGATGCAACCGGTGTTGAGGGAAGTGGTCGATAGTCGTGCGAGGACAAGAGATGAACTTGATTCTCTGTACCGAAAAATTGTTTCTACGGTGTTGCTTAGATCCGGGCTTGGATCGCCCACAGACATTGCAGTAGTTAGAGAAGCAACTGGTAACCAACTTCAAACATGCTTAACTTTACCTACCTTTTAGCTGCCCTTCAGAGCGTTTTCCCTCAAACCGAGTTGGGTACTTTTATGTCTTTAACAAAAAAGGATAAGGAGCGCCAATTGAATGAACTGACATTAATTGTCATGGGAATTCGGTAATTTTTTGCTATAAATTTTTTAAATCCTTCTGTAGATTGTTCAACAAGGATTGCGGCAAAGGGGGTGAAGGTATTGATGATCTACCAGCGATTCTAAATGAAGCTATTCCAGACACAATAAAGAAAATAGAAAGTGCCATTGCAGAAATTTCAAAGGTTTTTGTAATAAGACATATTCACTTATACCTATTGTTTAATCTTCATTACATAAACGTTATACCTGATTAGGGCATTTTTCTATTTTGCAATCTGCTTTATAATATAAGTTGTTCAACCATTTCAACATGTCTCCATTAATTTGGTTCAGACGAATATCAGATTAGTACATTTTTATAAATGTTAACTTTGCAACAAAAAATTCATTCGAGGCTTATGACTGATAATTAAAACTGCTACCTAATTTTGTACTTATTATTTAGTGTTATGCTTGTAAATCTGCACTATGATTAAAACAGAAATATATTGAATATAAGACAACAGCATACTTCATTATTTATGAAATGAAAATACACTAAAATTGCCAGTTTAACACAATGATGTACCAATGAATATCAAAACTTATCTTAATGAAGCAATTCCCGATATAGAGCTCTGCGTCGGTCATATTTTTGTCGGTGACGTGAGAAAAATAATATATTTTATCATTATCCAATAGATGACCTCGAAGGTTTCCCGTTAAAACGGTAATTTTGTATCGAAATAACCTTGAAATAGCGATATCAGTTTCATTCTCAACTTTAATGAAGCATGGCTTATAATAATAATGGTTCTCATCATTAACTCCATCTTTAAATAAAACACCAAAGTATTTGAACACCGCACTTTTCTTTTTCGTTATAAGCTCAACCTTTTAACACTTTTGTCCCATGTCAATACAGATCTGAAATCAAAAGCAAATATAAGCAAATGGCTATAAAGTGTCACTGTTTCAATTACCTGCCACGCCGTTCTTTTGATTCTACGGCGGGGGCGTACAGCTTTATACCAGAAATATAGTTGAGTAAACGCGAGTCACTTGTAAGGGTTCTAAAATCCCAATACCATACACCGCTTAAAAAGGAACAAACTATTTTCAGTTTTAATGTGTAAAAATTCAGTGCACTCATTTTTAAAACTGGTGCATTAGTGTTAAAAAATTAGTAGTTTTTCAGTGGAAAGTGCTAAATTGTTTTTCTTTGTTAGAAAAAAAATGTTTTTTTCTACCCTACATTTTTGTAGTAATATTCACCAATTTCTCAATGATCCCAATGTAGACGTAATGAATGCTTAAATTCCTTGCTATTATTAGCAGTATTGATTATTTCTGTAAATCTTGATGATTAGTGTGGTGATAACTATTCTCGTGTTGTGTCCCGCATTCACAAAGGTGTTTTAAAAGAAGGCCCTCCAATTCAACTTTTGAAAGATGCGCTCATCAATGCTCGCCAAAACCAGAGTTTTCTGAACAAACTTTTGGTATTTCCTTTATTTTTTTCAGTTTTTCATAATTGATATTAGAATGATGTCATTGGGATTGAATCACACATTTCTCGTCTGCAAGGACAGCTTAGAAGTAGATTGGAGCAGCTGCAAGCATGTGTTCAATCAAAAATTGCAGTTCCAACTGCTCAAGTCTATGTATGTATATTGCTAAGAATATATCTATACTTCAATTATTTTAGAATCCGAATTCGGTTTATGATTCATTGTTTGAAAACTTTGCTATTGGGAAAAATCTTTATAATTGTAATCAAAATGCAATTGATAAATTTGAAGTTTTTGTTTGTAGTTCTCAAGCTAACTACTGGAGATTTATAATTAAGTTGCTCATTTTAGCCTCAATTTATCAGTTTGGCACATATTTGGATGAATTTCAGGGATGAAATGGTTTTTATTTCTGTTCTAAGCAACATAATGACGAGTTTGGAGCCGTTTACTAGAGTAAGATTTTTATTCAATTTTAGCTGCTATGAATCTTTTAGAATCATCGGGATATCTTTGCTGATGACTTAATTGAACCCCTGTTAGGCGAAGAAGAGAAAATAGACGAATCTGAAAAATTTGCTAAAGTTGATCCTGCAACGTTTCCTGAGTACGAGTGGCTCTTTCCGGAATCAGTGAAAAATTTTGACAAAATCCCAATTCAATACAGTGTAAGTTTTATCCATCTATTGTTCAGTGTACACATTCGCCCATTATTTTTCATCGCCTTAATTTTTTCATTCCGTAGCAATCCATTGTGGAATGTTGTTCTTGTGGGAACTTTACTAATATCATACACTTTCATTCCACCGTTGTTTATGTTCAGCAGTATGTGATGTGCTATTATTGTAGGGATGTGGATATGCCATTGATGTAGTCCTCATATTATTGAGAGTGGATTTATGAATACTTCATCTTCTTGCTTTTATTATCTACATAATTAATTAGATATAAATTTTGTTAATTGGAGTTGAAGACTACCTCATATGATGTCTAAATGTGCACAGAATATTGACCAATCTTAACGGGGTAAAATTTTTTTTAGATAGATACAGTTTTCAAGGCAATTATATGTCGTAATTCAAATTTAAAACTCATTTTTTATATGAAACATACCTTTGGCTACTTTGAAATTTTGAATATATATATATATATATATATAATTTGGAAAGAGAATAAAAGAACATCTAAGTGGAAATTTAAACACAGAAATTTATCAACATCCTCACGAACTTAAAGAAAATAATTTTGACATCATAATAAGAACAAAGAACACCAAAATTGCAGAAGCAATTTTACTAAAGAAAGGAGATCATAATTATATTTTAAACAATCACGTTAATTACATCAAAAGAACTTATTTATTTTAGTTAATACATGTATATATGATTTTTAAATTATTTAGTGTAGTATTTTTGTAAAGTTTTATTTGCCGCAATATTATATTCTGACGATGACCCATAACTTGTTGAAATACATCAACAAGTGCTTATAGACTAAATGAATATATATATATATAATGCTTCCATCCTTACTAATTTCTTAAGGACATATTCTTGATGTGATGTTTTAAGATACATTTTCAATGCAAAGATTTTTATGAAATTGTAAATGTTGTCTTTAGGGTTTTTGTCCATGGCACTTAGTGAAGTATGACAGAAGCCTTGTAGCGGGTAATCCCAATATTGGAGTTATACGTTATGAAGGCCGGTATTATTCATTTTCCACGAAAGAAGCTGCTTATGATTTTGCGCAAGATCCTAAAAAGTAACTATATTTGGTATTTAACTAATTTTACAAATCTTTGACTGATTTATTTGTGATTTAGGCTTTATATATTTTTCTACTTTGATAAATTCAAAATCGCCTTTCAAAAATGATTTTATTTAGTAAGTAGTAGTCACACATTTATTTCTGGGTGATTAAAAAATTCTTGATTATATCTTTGACATCTCGATTTCAAAAAACATCGTTCTCCTGAATCAGAGGTGAGATCCGGATGCAATTCTTTATCCGAATCCGTAGTGTGCTCACAGCCGAACCTAGTGATGTACAGCTACGGCTTTTAACTACAGCCGGCTAAAATTATTTCACCACTAAGCTACTAAAGCAATAGTATAGGGAATTCAAGCCGAGTAAAGTCGGATAATACGCCTATTTGTTTTTTAGCTTTTCACTACTACTAATAGTGTGTGTGCAGCATCAAAAGTTGTTCATTAAAAAATGTTTGAAATCGTATGTGAATATCAAATAGAAGTTAAACCTTTTCTTTTTACGGGTAATACCCTGCTACGACTACTGAAATTAACAAAGAAATCTCGATGCAACACCAACTAAGGCTACAAATTTTCTCTGTAGCCGCACATATTTGCCTGACCGATTTAAATTGCAAAAATTTGACTCAATATCTTTCTTAAGGTTTTCTTTTGTTTGCCATGTTATCCTAACATCAATGCCTGCAGTAATTACGGCAATTTTGCACTGGGCACCCACCCCGACCTCACCTAAAGAATTTGTAGTAAAAATATTTATTTAATATGAAAACGATTGTTGTGATTGAGATATTTTGCATTTAGTTACATTTTTATGGTAATAGAAGCCGCGAAAAGGAGCCCAGAACTAATACAATTATTGGAGTTGCATCAACAATTCTCGCTTATTACACCGTACAGTGAGAAAGGGCAGATGATAGAAAAACCGATATCACAATGTGACGCTGGTTGTCAAACTGATACGCACATCTTAGAATCAAACATTGTCAAAGATTACGAATGGAATGAATGGGAACTGAGAAGAAAAGCAATTAAATTGGTATAACATTAACTTACGTGTATATAAGTTACAGATAGTCTTGAAATCAACTATAAATCATGAATTTTTTTCAATTTGAAGTGATCAATTAATGTGCCCCTAAAAAGGAGCGTAGGATGGAAGCTAAATCTTCGTTAAAAATATTTACATGATGTTTGAATTTATAATTATAACTCATCCTAGTAATAAATTGCGAAAGTATAAATCTTATTCTTTACTAAGAAATTTGTTAACTGGGGCTGGTCAAACAGTAACGGAATTTCATTTACACTTTTAAAATGGATGCTGCTCATTCAATAATGATTTATTTTGTTATTGAAATGTGTAACTCCTTAGTAAGTTCATTAATGAGACAGAATTTTTTTTAGAGAAATTCATTTTTCTTTGATTTATGAACAGAAAACTAGTCGGTAACGGAATTTCATACCATTTACATCATACCATGCTGTTCCTATATAAAATACGTATGTGATAAATGTTATATTCATTTAGGGTTAGTACACT
>CABFPE010000931.1:117171-144555 GCA_900660155.1 Hofstenia miamia | reverse complement strand
GAAAAGAAAATCGAACATTTCTAATCATTTAAATCAAAGAACAATTACATTTGGTGCTAAGTATAATAGAAAAGTAATGAAGAACGGATTCCTAAATTATTCAATATCACTATGGAACAAACTGGATTACAGTACAAGAAGTGAATTTTTTTTACAATATTTAAGAAGAAATTGAAAAACATGATTACACAACAAAATATCAATTATCTGACTAATTATAGGATAAGATGTGCCACTCAAGAACAATAAGTAAAAATATTTTTTAAGTTGTATGTAATTTGTAAACGTAACCAAGAAACAAACATTTACTGACATAACTAAGCTCATATGAAGAAAGTTGCATTATTTATGTTCTTAATAAGTTTGTAAACTTAATACATGTATATGTTCATGAGAACTAATTAGCATAGCTTCAATATTGTTAAGAACTTGAAATTAAATATTCACGTAAATCAAAATGGATTCAGAAAAAACTGAACAAATGTCGGTACTGAACCATGCAACAGAATTCAGTCTTATAAAAATAAGAATTATAATAATGTAAGACTAATCAGCCTTGACGCCAATAAAGCCTTTGACAATCTAAAACATTACATATTTGAAAATTAAAAAATATAACACATTTAAATCCGTAAAACGGTAAGTGGCTTGATAGTTGCATTGGAAATAGAGAAAAAATGGTTAAATAGGATACTTTCAAATGCGGAAACGAACAAAGGTGTTTTTCGAGGTTCCGTTTGTGGCTCACTCCTGTTCAATGTATGTATTGACTCTTAAATTGTGAGTATTAATATGCATACATGATAGTTCAAATACATGTAGTTTAATCCCTAGTTCTTCAGGTACCGAAATAAGCAATGGTATTATATATTAATTATTGTAATAAAGAAGAAATGCTCTTTATTATACAAATACTAACGATAGGTTATGAAAATTTCAATTTATTTTTTCTTTCACTGTCTCAATGCAAAATTTTTCGATTGTGCTTGTTCTGCTGCTAATTACATCTTGATTCTCAATCCTCCAACAGCCATTGATTACTTTTCTCCGCCGCCGAGTTTCAAGAAATCTTTGATCTTTCCTCTGCTGGGCCGTTCTCCAACGTCTCGCCTACTCTTCCATCTGCTCCTACTTTATCTCATGTCACTGTCCTCGCTGCCGTAAAACTTGACTTGTTTTTATTTTTTGTCGTGTCTGCCTTCACCGGCTAAATCAAGTCATTCATTCATTATTATTAGACTATGTTTGTTTAAAAACATGCTACATAGCGACCATTTCACAAGTATTCTTATTCTGAATATTGAAATGCACCGTGTGTGCTTATCAACCATAAATATAGACTAAAATACCTCCTTAGTGATAGTCGTGCTTGTACTGCTGCTAATTACATCTTGACTCGCAGCCCTCCAACAGCGATTGATTTCTTTTCCCCGCCACCGAGCTTCAAGAATTCTTTGATGGCCTTCCTCTTTGCTGAGCCCTTCTCCAACTTCGCCTACTCTTCCATTTGCTCCTATTTCATCTCCTGTAACTGTCCTCGCTGCCGTAAAACTTGACTTGTTTTTATTTATTTGTTGTGTATGCCTTCAGCGGCTAAAAAAGTCATTGATTATTATTATTATTATTATTATTATTATTATACAAAGTCAAGTTAGAATATTTTAAAATAATTTTAACATACTTCTTATACAAATTTTTCGTTTGTAACGAAAACGTAACAAAAGCGAGATTAGGGTTAATGCTAGTTTGAGAGAACTGAATATTAAAGCTTAAGAATTAATATATTGCAAAAATTAGTTTTTGTTTATTATAGTACTACATTATAGTAGTTTATTTAAATGTTTTCCACACTTTCACTGAGATTTCTGGTGCAGAATAAGAATATTCTGGGCGGTTAGGAAATCAGCTAAATTTTTTTACTATGCTTCATATAATCAAAATTCTGTATTTGGCAAGAGTAAAGATATAATTTTACATTTAAAATGAAATTTAACAATTTGAAAAAGAACATATTTCGTTAATAATTAGCATCATCAGGAAATTAACCTCAGAAAATATGTACAAAATAAAATGGAATTCATTATACACATTTAATGTAATATCGTTAGACAAATCTTAATACTTAATAGGTGCTTTTAAATTGAAAACAGATCATATTTTAAATGTTGCTGACATTATTCCCACATTTCTCTTAAGCTCCATAATCTTCAAGACAATTTGTAGAAGAATTCAAGAAAATAGAACATCTATAGAAATATAAAATATTAGTGACTATCAATTTAACTATTAAATTTCATTTAAAATTTAAGATCGATTTGAAATGAAAGCAGCTAAATTGTATTACATATCTTTAAGACCAACTTTAAATAAAAAGATTATATTTTCAAGACAGTATTTTTATTAAATGTATAAAATTTCATCAAATTTTGTAGAAATTTAATGCCATGAATTTCCTGACGATGCAAATTATTAGTGAAATATATTGGTGGTTATGTCTTTATTCAAATTATTAAAATTCCTTAAAAATGAAGAAAAAATATTTTGAAAATCTATAAAATTGTTTTTTTCATGAACATATTCCATAAAGCCATACGACTTATAAATATCTCTGATGAAAATTAAAAGGAATTGTCTTTCCAAACCTTATAAATTGAAATGTACGCTAACAAGCAAAATTGTTTAATGATTTAATTGATATCTTAATATGACAGTTCTAAATTAATCTATACCAAAGTATATTAACTTTACTAAATATTGATTGATTGATTATTATTTCATTACTGACATCTCAAGTATTAACATATGTATTTTTTGTTGAGATTTTTTTCATAGACTACTTGCTGATATGTGCAATACCTAACAATATTAAGACTCGAACAGATTGACTGTAGACTAAAAAATTTTATTTGAAGAAATACATTAATAACTTTTGGAAGCAATTGCATTAGAAAAAAACCAAGGCTTACGCAAATTTTTGCCAAAATAGAAGGTTCATCAACAAATAAAGCTTTACTTTATGCTATTGAAGACTACAGATCAAAATTAGATAGGAATGAGAATATTTAAATATTTCAAAAGCATTTATTTTTATTCTATTGGTAAAGTTCAAATTTTAGTGATATAAGTACTACAACTACATATTAGTATGGGAAATTCCTATTTATGATATATGTAAATGATATGGATTAGTACATTAATAGTAATAATGTACACCTTGCAGATGATACTCTCATTTCTTGCAATGATATTTTAACTTTACAAGAAAATCTCGAAAAAAATACAATCATTCCTTAATAAAAATTATTGGTTAACACTTAATATATAAAAAAAACTATATTTATCAAAGAAATTAATCAATTAGAAAGTATGTGTAAAATCGAAAAATACAAATAACCCAGGTATATAAAGAGCAATCAATAATGAAATAGTAAATTTTGATGATGGAGCTAGAAATGTTTGTAAAAAACCTATTAACATAAATAGCGGTGACAACTATTTTAAAAACTGAAAGACTGAATTTATATAAATTATTTTCTGTGTACTGGAGCCATTCACCGAGCAGCTTTCAGATGATCAATAATAAAATTAAAAAATCTTTCGGACAAAGGTCACGTAAGGTGCTGAAGTAATGTGATTTTGTATAAATATAATATGCGATATTTACTCATTATTGTTTAAACACTCTCCGTCTCTGCTAAAATATAGCCACTGCAGTTTTTACTAATAAAAAAACATCATAAAATCATATCACAAATTGTAAAATAACTTTAAAAATTTACAAACACTACTGTCTGGAATTGTTTCCTTCATCAATGAATTTCTCCCAATTCTGCAACCGTTTTTCCCGTTCAGCATCTGTTTCATTTATCTAAAATAATAGTGATGATTCGAATTAGAAAGATAATACATTATACATTAAACATTACAAAATAATCCAGGAAGGAACACGTGACAACGCTTTTACACAAAAAATACAATTTGAATCACAATTGATCTTTTCTATCGAAACAAGGTGATTAACATTGATTCACAAAATATATTCACCTTTCAATATAAAACACAAAATTTGTTTTCCTCATCAAAAAGAGAGTTGAGCCGACCACCTATTTCTTTTGATATGCTGATGCATTGAATGAGGAATTTTTAAACACGGGAAAATATCTTGGTATTAAAGTTTAAAAGCAAAATTGAAACTACATAATGAATTTCAATGCATCTTGTTTTTCATTTAAGCATGTGACTTCGCATGCTAACTTCAAAACTAGTAATCACGAAATTTAATGCAAACTTTTGTAATTAAAAAGCGCAGTGTTTTATAACAAGGCAATACTCAACAGACGCTATGAAACCACAACACTCATTAGAATTATTACGGGGAAGGGGTGGGAGGGGCTGCTCACGCAAAAGCATCCCCCGTTTATGTCATTAGCATTATCTAATTTTTTCATTTGATTACTGTGCACGGTATAAATTGGTTTGAAAATCTAAATTGTCTAAAATGTAAGAAATGGGCGTATTGCAGGATATGCAGGATATGGATAAAGAAAAAATGCACTAATCAAAACAAAAGCATTCATGTGTTTCGCTTACCTAAAGAATTGTAGTTATCTCATTTGCAAATTTAATTAAATATAAAGATCTTACTGAAAATTATCTCAGAAACGAGAAGGTTCCAATTTTGATTTTACGTTTTCTGAAATCCAACTTTAAACAACCACTTATATATATATATATATATATATATATATATATATATATATATATATTTATTATAAGCAGTTACAAAATTATAGCAATTTATTAAATGTTTTTTCTAAAAATCAATTGCTTTCATAATTATTGGATATATAAAATCTCCATTAAATTCAACCTTAATAGTAGCAAATTGAAAATCAGTTGCATCCTCATTTGGAATACCAGCACAAAATATTCCAGCAATTTTTTCTGGATTTGCACATAGTACTTGATGGTTAACTTAAAAGTAGCTCACTCTATTGCTCTTTTCAATGACATAGTCATGTGAAATCCCATCAGGAATGGTCCTAAAATTATTTATATTTTATGCAAATATAAACCACATTTGTTAATTTAAAATAATGAAATATATATATTTCATGTTAATTCATGCATAACTATACATTTTACGTGTGTATAATAATTTAGTTTTAGTACTAGTCATCAATAAATGTGGAATTTTGTAAATTTATAGCAGAGTTTGAGAAACTCATTGAATGTGAAAAATCTGATGCCTAAATATGTGTTTGTGGAATTCAAGAAAAAAAACAATTTACTTTGATAAAAGAAGCCTTTGCAAAAGACAAGCATGATCTTTTCCAATAGCATTGAATTGCATAATTTAATCTTTGCAACTTCTGGTTGGCCATAAATCATGGATTTGGAAAAGAACAATGTGAGCATTAAGTTATTTATCATCAGCTATTAAATTGATGTTGCTTTTATCATACATATACTAAAATTATTGTGAAGTTTCATTAAAGCATAATTTAGAGCACCTATTTAAGATTAGTATACTTACAAATTAAATAAATCTCTTAAATCTATAAATAAATCACTTGTTAACAAAATGAAATTTTTTCCCATCTTGAATATAAAGTATGTTTTCTAGACCAATTTTCCTTGCTGGTTTCAAAACTTTACTCTATTTAGTCACATCACATCTCATTTTTTATGTACAGGGTATCCCAAAAATAAAGTCATGTAAATGCACTATAGGTTTGTATTTTTTAATTTCATATCCCACTATACAAATTACATATGGATAGTATGATTAATTGTGATTTCTCTATGTTATATGACTAATTAGACACCCATAAATGTATCACTACACGCATTTCATGTAAATATGACATTTCACATTTGTCTATTTAATGTAGTTTGATCATACATGTAGCCTGCATTCAACCAATTTTTTGTCATATTACTTCTATTTTATTATATTGCATAGGCCTATATATAAAAGCAACTCAACATTATGTTTCCCTTATAAAGATTACTAAACAATAAAATAAAGCAAATCAGTTAGAAAAATTGGCCACATTGCAGAATTCAAATTAGGATACACAATCTTGTGTTTATTCTTTCACTATGCAATATTAGCAGTCTGTGATGTGATCTTTCAGCTCCCTCCAGATCATAGGAATGGCAAATGGCATTGACTTTTTCTTGTAATTATGCCAGTGATATAATCCACTTGAACAAGCAGTGCAGATAATATGTGGAGACTATAACTTGTCCTGATCTCCAAGTAGACAGCAAAAGTACAAATTGTAGAATTTCTTGATGTACAATGTTATTGACCACTTCTGATCTTTGGTTGTAAAATCTCCACAAATATAACAAACTAAATCAGGATGATTTTTGCACTGTCTTGACATATCTGACTCAACAAATGCATAGCATTATCTTACAAAGGAAATAGAAATTGATTCATTCATGAACTCTGTGACCCAGGCCTGCTGTGTAAATAAAGTTAGCACAGGGGCTTTCTCAATTTTTGAAGGGGCTAATAAATATTTTATTTTATTTAAAATATTTTATCAGTATTATAAAATAAGATAAGAAAGAGCTTGAACAAAATTTTATTTATGAACAATAGGAAAAAATAGTTTACCACAACTGTAATTCTTGATTTTTCAAATTGTTAAATCTTTTTAAAAATTTTCTGTTTCAATTGAAGAAGTCACTAAACTTTCATGTGAAAGGAGTACCAAATAAGCCTTCCATTTCTTTGACATACTTCTTCTATATGATGAAATAATTTCAGTTATAAACTTATGAAATTTTAGAGGGGGCTTTGAATTTAGCAGACAGGGCTTAGCCCCTTGTAACCCCCTTGAGATGGCGGCGCTGCTGTGACCTGACACTACTTAGGCTCTACAAATCTCAATTTATGAACAAATGAGACTTACATATTAATCCATGTATATAACAGGAGGTACATGTTAAAGTTATATTTTTGATATCAGAAAAAGAAGATTAAAACACACTTTCAATCCATGATAGCATGAAATACTACATGTCAGATCAGATTACAGACAGATATAAGCAAAACTATTAAAACACTGAAAACAATAAACATCTTCATCTCAAAAACATGACATGCTACAAAAAAAACAGACTTAAGATTTGAGATCAGCTTGATGAAAAATTGTTGTTGACCAGTGATATTAATGCTTAATGTAAGTGTTTTCCAAGAAATTTATGCACATTCTGTATTTAAGAGGTCAGAATGACATCAAACCAATCAAAGCCAGGAAGGGATTAAAACAAAAGAGGTAATATTAAAAAGAATTTTGAGAACAAATAGTAATTTTCTAAGGTTAGAAAATTTGGAATTATCATAAAAAAACTTTGAATCTTCTTTAAATACTCAAAGTTGAAACATAAAAAAGTCAAACTCAGACCATGTAATTCAAGCTCAACTCAAAAACTCTGATGCAAGCTATATTGTATACATTTAGAGCACTAAAGACTGAGTTGAGCATTTCAAAAGAATATATATCTTATTATTGTGGAACTAGCTTAAGGTAGTTTAGAACTGTAAAATGATAATTTCTGACTGTTTACAATATTTTTATTGAGAAAAAAAGATTCAATTTTCTAAATTGCATAATTCATTTATTATGTAAATCAGATTTTTTTAAGATAAATTAGTACATTATTGATGTTAACAAGAAGTATAATTGAAATTTGTGATTCTTGAATTTTCACAATATTTTCAAGGACATTTCCAATTGTGCTCAATCTAGGGTATTGAAGATTTCTCTTCCAAGTTTATTGAATCATGATTTATGACCTCCTTTGAGTTCCTAACTTTCCAAGTATACAAAAACCCTGCTCAGGGCATAACTTAGATCTCCGACTCGTATAGGACTTATTCTTGTATAACTTATTCAGCACCCAATAATGCCTACGTCACTAAAATGTGTGTTTGTCAAATAGATAAGTTGGTATCTAGATTTCTTAAAAATGTATTTCCTTTCAATGACAGATCGAATTGTTCTCTTGTCTGGCATGTTAGTTTGTGTCAGTATCAACTTAGTGAGAGAAAGGAGTAATTGAATTTCAAATTTTAACACCTTTAAATTGTTTATAATATATATGTATACATGTATTTATATATATATATATATATATATATATATATATATAATTTATGCAACTGTATGCATCTAATTTTAGCTACTTTATACCTCGTTTATAAATTTTATTGAAA
The DNA here is from genome assembly GCA_900660155.1 of Hofstenia miamia. Taxonomy (NCBI): domain Eukaryota; kingdom Metazoa; phylum Xenacoelomorpha; order Acoela; family Hofsteniidae; genus Hofstenia; species Hofstenia miamia. The sequence continues at coordinate 136,319 of CABFPE010000931.1, read as the reverse complement.
AAGTTCAAGAAACTAGTAATGTACACATTCTTAACTAGTCGATAACTTTGATTCTATTTTAGAAACCTTTTTAGTTTCTTATGTGTAAATTTCTTCACTATTTTGATTAAAACAAATTCATAATTGCAATCTACCCCTTGTCTATCATGCACCTGTAGGTCCGAGCTGCCGATTGTTTCTAGTGATAATTCAACTTCCGATAAGTATGTTGAGTAAGATTTTACTTTGTCCTTACTCATTAAATTTTTTCACAATTTGAAGATCCTCGCCTTTTGCATATTTCACAAAAGGCATTCTTTAATAGTTGCATTTATTGCCATTAAGAAACTGGCTCTAAAAAAAGAGCTATATGTTCGCACAATGAAGTGATCATTTTTCATTTAGAAGATTTTATTTTTAGAATCAATTATATTTATTCAAAATATGTTATTTTTATTTGATTATTTGAATTAACTTAATTGTAATAGCACAAAGAAGAAAGTTTTCACGAAAGGGTTTTTCCTAATAAATTCTATGATAACAGAAAAGGTTATTCAATTCTGGTGCATTATCTCTTCTCATATAGACTGTTCAAATCATTTCAAAAGTGCATTTGAAAATTATCTCACTGCATTGTGTATAAGAGATCAGATATTTTCTGAAAACTGCATAATGCACTATTTCACACTAATTTTAGCATTTTTCTAAAATTCATATTTTATGCAAAAATCTCTTCCAAATTGTCAATTAGAGACCAAAATACATTGCATCTTATGGACAAAAATCTGAATAATATTATTTGTCCATTGGATGTTCAAAAATAAATAGTGTATAAAACGAAAATTACACACTTATTGATGTATTGAAAAAACTTCCCTCATCAAACTCAAAATAGTAAAAATATGTTTTCAATTTTTTTAATAGACTGTATATTGAAATTAAAAACCACTAATAATTTTAGATTTCTAATTTCAGATATTATAGCAGTTGATTCTTGTACAATTTTTATTCCACATTCATCACATATGAGTTTTTTGTGATTTCTAAATATCTTATATACTTCTTCAAGTAATTATTGAAATATATATTAAACACAGTTGAAAAGATTACATCAAAGATTTTTCTGTGTTTAAATTAGAAGTTTGTTGTCATAGATTTCATCAGGTACTATAATAGAGGAAAAGAAAAATTCAATGCCAAGTCAATGAGAAAATTTTTTATCAAAGGCCTTTAACTTCATTTGATTCTAATTACACTTTTCTTTTTAAATACACTTAAGTAACTATCTCAGAAAAAGAAAATTTTATTGGTACTAATATTTAATAATTAAAGGGTTTGTGTCAGCAACTTTTAGATGCTTCTAGTCTTAGAGGAAACATGGAATAAAGAAATAAACTTGCTATTCATTTTTGTTTGAAAAGTTTTTCTGAAGCATTTTCTAGAATATAGTAACATTAGTCTTATAAAGCAGTAGTTTAGAGAACTACATTTCCATATATAATGTTAATCCTTATCTGACGAGGCGCGCTTCAAAAATTTATATATATTTTCGAATAATTTTTTCAAGGCCTGCAAATTTTTCCCATTCCATATACTCAGTGAATCAAAAGTTCCAGCTATTTCTTTTTCTTTACATAGATAACACATGCCGAGCACTAAATCACAATAGTTGCTCTCCAAAAGCTAACCCAACAAAGGGATTTTAACATGTAGATTAATAAAAGACTCTCTTCTATCCTAGGTGCCTTTAAATTTTTAATATTTTTTAGTTTATGAGTTATTGAAGTTTTAAATAATTGGGAAGAAATAGTACACACTAACGGGAAAATGTAGCAAAAATTTCAAATTGATTGATGGGAACTTTTTAAAAGTTGAAATTGAATTACTGCTACTGATATGTTTTAATAACCATTCTCGCATTATGATGGCATGTAAAATAAATATTCTTAAACATAGATGAAAATATTTCCACTAATGTTCTTGTTCTAGTCAAATCTTCGTGTGCGAATATTATGAGAACAGTTCTCTCTTTTTTAATGCGGAGTTTTGTTTTGCAGTACGTACCATCAACTACAAGCCACTTATCGCTCTTACTGTAGCAAGATTATCTATATAATATTCTTAATGCCTTTGTAAGACATCTAATTTGATATGATTCTTCCAAAAAAGTTAATTTTATTTCAAGAGCGATTATCAATTTGGAATTTGTAACAATATTTGCACATTCTAATGTTCTTTGATTAAAATAGAATTTAATCACTTTTTACGTAATAAGTTGAAATTATAGCGGCAATTGTGAGACTCCGAAAAAATGCTAAAAGAGCATCTTTGTCATTGTTTAATTATGCCTTCCGATTGACAGAAAGATAGTGTGTTGTTGAACCAATTATCTACCACCAATAATAATGATCCCTGTTTCGAAGTTGAACTTTTTAATTGTTTCAAACCTAATTTTGCTTATTAACAACGATTTGCAAGAATCGATTGAAATTCTGGTGTAATCAATGTAGCAATTTGTGCCTGCACACCACATTTATTTGCTGGGGGAGATTCAGTTATATATGAATATTGCTGTATTATATGCATATCGGTTACGATTGGTTGCACTGAACGTCGTGAATTCCGCAAGAATTGAACATTCACTTTGATTGCATGACAATAAGCTGGTGCAGGCACTTAGAATTAAAACGCCTTTGTTTTGAACATAGCCGTGCGAAATTGTTGGTTTATCGATTTTTTATTAATGAGGAATTTTGTATATGTGGCGTAATTGAATTTTTATTAAGGAATACACTTGTTAGAGTGCTGGCAGCTATGTTATCTATAAGAATAAAGATGGCGAGGCAGTCTACTGTTTAGGTTGACAATGGTATATATTCATCGAAATATTTAGAGTAGTTCTAAAGTGAATTAAAGACTTATTGATTGTAACAACGTACAGTGAGATTACTATCTCTATTAAGATATTTTGTCTTGCAAACACAACACTTGTAATAGAATATTCACTATAATTTCTATTTGATTCATATTCAATGATTTGTTAATGTTTAATTTACTTTCTAATGTAGATTTTATGTCTGATCATGAGAATCTTGGTCACAAATTCAATTCTCAAGAAGATCTTTCAACTCTAAATTATGAGGACTCTCAAAATGATTCATCAATCACTATTGCGAATGACGCTAATGCTTTTAATACCCGACTTGAAAGAAGATTAATCGAGTAAGTATTTTAATTCTGTAGCATTATTTATGTGCATGTATATAGTAGGTAACATTTAAAATTTTGGAGCAAGTATGCCTGAGATCTTCCTTAAACATATGCTATACAAGTTCAGCATTTTCTTGTGTGTATAAAGTTCTGGGCTTAACTACCTTTATAATAAAAGCTTAACGTTTTTTATTTCCCCGATCAGCCTTTGTTACCCTGTGAGCCAATCAGAAGTTGGTGAATAGTGGCCACGAAAAATTTTATTTGAGCCATTTATAATCGATATGATAGTGACTTTTCAAGAGTAACTTCTCTATCTTTATTTTTCCTTAGCATTGAATTTTTGTGTAGATACGTGTATATATATATATATATTCTGTTCAGAAGCACGATGGTGAAACATGTATAGAATCATAAAATCCATTCTTTATTTTTACTAAATGTACTTATGCTCTTTAAAGATGCTAGTAGTATATTACTTGTTTTTTTCTGTCCATGACTACTGTTGCTATGGTTAAAAACAAATTTATGAATTAACAGTAAATAGATTCTACTACTTATAGTAAAAAGATTTTATAATATTTTACAAAGTTTTAATTATTTTTGTGCAATCATATCACAAATATCCAGAGAGGGAAATATGCTGGGTATGGGCCGAAATGGGCTTTAAATCTCTGAGCTAAACTTTAATACTTATTGCGGTAAAAATTAACGAAAATTGCGTATGAAAATAAGTCGAAAATGTATTAATAAAGTTGTGTAGAAACCAAAATATTCATGACAATTTTTCACCAATTACGAGACATGACAATTTTCATTAGATATTTAATATAAAGCGGCTAACTTAAGAAGAAATTTAATAGATAATTGCTCCCTTTTCAACATCTGGCAAGAAACTGTAAATTGTGTGCAGCAAAGGTGCATCTATTACAAATATACGAGAAAAAAAATGTACGCAAAATAATTAATAAAATTGAAGCCTGAAAATATTCAATGGGATCCCGGGATTGCGAGCCCTAGCTCAAAGAAAAATAAAGAGTTTTATTTAGCCGTCTGCTATACTTCATTATTAATTATTGTTTTCTTTGTAGCGCGCTACATAATTTTATTTTAGCGACAACACTCCTCAAAATTCAAAACGCTTAAACAAACGTCGTGTGAAAAGTCGTAATAGCTTAAATCAAAATCAAAATTCCACCCAAAATGGATGGAGTCGCGGAGATCTAATTAATTTCCAATTTGACGGCACAAATCATGCGCAAAACAATGAGCCAGCTGCTTGGTACGCTAAATTTTCTACATATACTCTTGAAAAGTGTAAATCTGGTTTGTATTTAATTTTATGTTTTAATTTATCATTAAATATGCGATCAAATCTGATGATAAAGTTATATACTATTGTATTCATTAGATTTACAAAAGTTAGTTATTTAGGGTATGTGGATTCTCATTGTCACATTGACTACATCTACAAACGATTAAAGATCAATGGGTCTACGTCGCTCGATGACTATTGGAAAAAGAATGAGTTTACTATTCCTGAGGCATTTGATGGAGCAGTTGTCGTTTTTTGTGAGCCTTATGCACATGATAAGTTTAAAATTTATCACACTCTTTTGCAACAGAAAAATCTTGTTGGTATTTTCGGATGTCACCCACACAGTGCTCATCAATATACAGATGAGTTGGAGGCAAGCATTTGTAGAGTTTTAAAAAATGAAAAGAAAGCAGTTGCTGTTGGGGAAATTGGACTAGATTACACTGACCGTAGTCCGGCGTCACGTGAACTTCAGCAGCAAGTGTTTTCCCGTCAAATCAAAATCGCCATTGACAATGATCTTCCTATTTGCATACACTGCAGAGATGCAGAAGATGATTTGCACCTGGTACCTTTTCAATTATTCTAGAATATCGAACTTTTATGCTATTAATGTTACTTCTGGTTTCGAAACTAAACATACGTTTGCACTAATTTTTCAATAATAATGGCTTCAGCAATTTAAGGTAACATTTGAGAAATAACAGAATTATTTTGTTGCCATTCAAGAGCTTTTTATTCTTTACCTAAGAGTTAAAGCTTTTAGAAAGAGTAAAATTTTCTCTCATTTCTGAGTTTGAATTTAACAACTGTCCAGCCTTCCAATAAATTTCATGTTAATCATGTTCTATTATGGGTGCTTCTTGGAACGTAACGACGTGAGAAACTAGGCTTCATTTGAGGGACGTAAAAGCGGGTACTTCAGAGTTTGTTAGTGGTTCAATTTTTATTTGTCAAAATTTTAAATGAGTAGGAGATCCAACTACAGTAAAATTCATTTTTCTGTCTAGTTTTGAAATTATTGACGTTGATAAAGGAAAACATTATGTTGGTGTTCTATCAATTGTAACTTGGAAGAAGAGCAACATATTTTTAGCTTTTAATAATTTAAATATGATATTTGCTATTTGTTTTTAAATGTACATAATAGTACTTGCGATATTCTAGGTTCTTGGTAAATGTGTTCCTTCTTCTTACAAAATGCATCGTCATTGCTTTACGGAGGGTCCAGAAGCTATGCAGAGATTAATAGATAAATATCCAAACATGTATTTTGGATTTACCAATTTAGTAACAAATCCTTCAGCTTCCAAGTGCATTGCTGCTGCCCGCCAAGTTCCACTAAATAGACTTCTATTGGAAACAGACGCGCCATTTTTCGTTCCCCATGACGCTCCAAAGTCCGTCAAGATCTCGGAACCTTTCATGGCAATAAAAGTGGCTGAAAAGATCGCTTCGCTCAGAAATATTCGATTGGACGAAGTTCTGAGAGCCGTGCGCAAAAATACAAAACAGATGTATACGCTGTAATTATAATTTTATATTTGGCATTGTGTTTTATGCGCAGTGATTTTAACATATTTTAATTAATACGAAACTATTTTTGTAAAAGTTGTAAATAGTGTCTTTCTATCAATTGTAAAATGTCCATGATAAATTAATGCTGTAATCGTCGTTTTTAATTACTTTATGCAAAGCTATTATAGATGTTATGATTTTAAAGGTACTTTTGCTAGCATTTGTTGCAAGCATCTACCACAATGATTTTGATAATGGTGGTCTGTAAGCCTTTTCACGTTTAATTTCGAACAAGGGAATTTTTATTTCGAACAAAATTAAGTAATCTTCTAAGGCACAAAGACATCACCTTTTTGTATGTAGTAGGTACAAACAGATAAGATAAGAGATTCTTTATTCAGATAAATGTTTACAATTTAATAACTGATAATTTATATGAATAGCGTCATTAATTTCAAATTACAAATCAACATACATTACAAAAATTTACAAATCTTACAGGCTATGGATAAATTAATATGTATTGCTATTTTAATGACGAGTAATCGTATATTCATTGTTGTAAAATTTAAATCCTAACCAATGATGTACCAGAAATATATTTTTGCTTAAGGAAGATTTTTAAATGTTTTTTTAAAAGATCTCAATTTTTCAATGCTTTTAATATCTTTAGATAGCGAATTCCATGTTAATGAAAGATTTCTTTAAAACTTCTTATATTTAACACATTTACAAACTTTTGATCTTGAATTCTGTTTATGCGCAAATCCTGGGAATTTAATTGTATTAATAGGCGGTAGATTTTTGACTATCTTGAAAAATGTTAGAAAGGTATTCAAAATGACGAGTTGTTTTGGAAAGAGAATTGACCTAGAAATGTAATGTTTCGTTTTCGATGAATTTTTGCTGAAATATTCAGTGCCCATTTTAGTTGAATGTCAAGTTTTCTATAAAGCACATCACTTAAATCAGTAAATAAGATGTTTGCATAATTAAGGTGACTCATGATAAAAGCATGGAAGAACTTAATAATGGGACAAGGTGGTAACTGCTTAACTATTAGTGTCATACTTTTTATACCTATAGCTAATTTCCTAATTGTTATATTAATATGAGTGTTGAACTTTAATTTTGAGTCAATAGTTACTCCTAAGTACTTGAAAGTGTCTACAACAGGTACATTAACATTATTTATTTTCAAAGTCACTTTGGAAACAAATTGACACATACAATGCATATGATATTTATGGATATTGTCGATTGATCCAAACTCTGAATCATCTATTTAAATCACACAGTACGCCACGCGAGCTGCATAGTTACATATTAGCCTCTTGTGATTTACTCTGTAATTCTCATTTCTTAAAAATACAATGCCACGACCACCACATGCAAAGCATGATGAAATAGTACTACATCAAATTTTCGAATCAGGCGAAACGTATGGTATTGCCGGCCAGTTAGGAATTGTAAAGAGTACTGTGGCAACAATTTTCAAAACTTGGGATAGGAGCAGTGAGCCCTAAACTTGCAAAGGAACACGAAAATTATTTAATCCAGTTGATTGAGGATAAACCCGATCTAGCATTGAAAGAAATGATGCTGAAAATTAGGGATGAATACAATACCAATGTGTGTGTCCAAACAGTTTCTCGAGATCTCAATAGATTGACATTTACCTTGAAGGAGCTAAGAGTTGAAGTTGACACTGTCAATAAAAACAAGCAAAAGCGTATAACATGGGCACGGCAATACCTGGAGTATATTCGCCAATGTTATATCCCTGTATTTGAAGATGAAGCTAACTTCAATCAACATATTCGAAGAACAAAGGGACTTCCAAAGAAGGGTGAACGCGCCGGCTTGAATTTGCCAGCAAACATTCATTGTGTTATATCTCACCATTTCAGGTAATTTCGTTTACTGTGCATTTTGGATCATTTAAAACAACTGATTCGAAGATAGTAATGCAATTACCAACCTGTGCCATAATTCACCTACGGTATGTAATATATTATTTACAGAGCTATAAGAAATTATGTATAGAAAACTCGATATCCAATTAAAATAGGCCCTAAATGTTCTTCCTGAACAACGCACTTTTTTCTAGGTTTATCCTTTTTTCAAACAGCTAATCATATTGAGCAATATGTTAACTTTTTTAATCTCATCAAAAGATTTCCAACTTATAATACTATTTCAATGTCTGGTTTTATTCATAAGCAGAATTCTAGATCAAAACACTATTCTTGCGCTAATTATAGAAGAATAGTTTTGAAGCAATCATTTATTAATACCGCTTTTCGAACTTGGAACATTGAAAAACTGCAAGCCTTTAAGAAGCACTTTAGAATTTTCCTTAAGCAAAAGTATATCTCGGGCAAAGCATGACTAGGATACAAATTCTACAATAATGATTATACAATATCTCGTTCTTGAAATTTTTATAGTAATTTATCCATTGCCTAGTTGATTTATTTTATATATTGTTTTATTCTATTGTATGTATTTGCATAATGTTTGTATATTTGATGACGCCATTGAAATAAATTATCATTTTCTAATTGTTAATATCTGAATAAAGAATATCTAGTCTAATTATTGCAGTCTGCTGATCTCATATTGATTGTTTTTCCCTATCATTTGTGATCTCGTCGGAAATTTCAAATTTAGTGTAAACAGCAGGACGTTAAATGGTTTTGTTACTGCAATTTATAGAACACCAACAGAGGCGCGTTTAGGATATTTAAAAAAATTGTAAATAAAAAGTTTTTTGAACAAAAGTATATTTACAAAAAATGGAATCGTCTGTCTTCAGCATCCAATCGATTGATGACATCTTGAATTAAAGTCAACTATTTTCAATTTTGAGGAAAACAGCATTTTAATTAAGGGTTTGCAGCTGGCCAAAAACAGTGGGGGCTTTTTGCAAAATTCCAAATCATTCTCCTTGCAGATGAATTAGATATTATTTTTGTGAGGCGTATTAAGTAAATAAAGAATAATTTACTATGTGTAATTTAGTATTTTTAAGTTCATAGTATAAGTTCTAATTATTACATTATTTTTCTATGCAGTAAGCGTTTTATAATATATTAGTTACCCTTATTTAAATGTCCATACTGTATTGTTAGAATAGCATGCATTTAATTATAATAAGTCAACCTGTTTCCAATAGAAGTCTATTTAGTTTAATTTGGCGGCAGTAGCAATGCACTTGAAGCTCAAGGATTTGTTATTAAATTGGTAAATCCAAAAATACCTTTTTGATATTTATCTATCAATCTCTGCATATCTTCTGGCCCTCCGTAAAGAAATTATGATGCATTTTGCAAGAAAGAAAACATTTACCAAAAACCTAAAAAGTCTCAATTTGCTTTAAAACAGGGAAAACCAATTTCTTTGAATACTGGAAGATTTTGCACTTGAAGTTTCGTGTGCTTCTGCAGTCACAGGGGTGCATCCAGGAACAATCTTTAACATCAAGTCTTGACATTTGCTCACAGATTCAAGAAAGCAAATGGTTGCTAGAATATGAGCTGAAGGTATACTTGCACAGAAAAAAATGGAAGGAAATATCTATATTTAGAGTTGCTTTATACACTTTAAAATACTGCTCAAAACTAAATAGAGTCAAAAACTAAAAATAAAAGAATAAAGACACATAAAATAATTAATATTTACAAGAACATATATGCAACTACTACCTTGGTTCATGGCGAATTTAGATTAGATATGTCTATTGAATAATCAGTATTATAAAATGCAAGATCTCGTCATTTGTATTAAAATCTATCCTTCATATAAATACAGAAGTATTTCTTAATTTCGTTTTTAAATACCCTTAGTTTTATAGATTTAGGTAAATTATTCCATTTGCTTATTGATGAGTTGAGAAATGAATTTTTCAATATTTTCTTGTTATATATAAGAGGGTTAATTTTAGGGTTCTATTATTATGTGTAAGCAATATTTTAGGAGATAGAAAATTGGTTTTGTGGAATGGAACAATACCATTCAATATTTTAAAGAAACTAGTAATGCGTTTTTAAAAGTGATACACTGTGGATTCAGAACTGTTTAATTTTTGTTTTCTGCATTCCTGTTATCTAAATGATTAACTGCTATTTTTGTTTCATATTATATTTGCACATTGATTAAATTCAAAAGTTGTTGATTTATGTCAACATACAGTATGTCTCCATAATTAATTTTATTTGGTATTAATGTTTGAATTAATTGAATTTTTCATGTTGAAATATATTGCCAAGAACCTTAATTGAAATAGCATAAAAAATATCTCCTAAACATTATTGAAATTTAATGCCGAAATATCGTAATGTTCTAATTTCATTTTGAGTAACTTATGCATGTTGAAACACATTGACAATTTGTTGCAATTAAGTTCTACAGATTCATTGCTAAATGCATCGATATATTTTCGCATAATATGCAGGTATCATAGACATATTGAAATACATTGCAGTTATCGTATGCATGTCGTTTACATGTATACGGAAAGAAAGAAGACCTATAATGGTACCCTGAGTGAGCCATTGTTAACAGTGAAGCCAATCAGAAAGACATTATTTACTTTAAATCTGAAATCTATGTTTTAAATAGGAGCCTGAGGTTGTTCAGCGATGATGTTTATGAAATGTTGTCCAAAATTTTATCTTGACAAAAATGTGAACATCTGTAATGCTGGGGTTTTCTATATAGCTGCAAGTAGTGTGCACTTTGGTTTCTGCACCACATATCGTAGCACATCTCAACTGCCTTTGATCATATGAGGCTTTTCTTTTCAACTGACATGATTTACCCACAACTTTTTCCACACAGCCACCGAGGAATTCCACCAANTAATGTTCTAATTTCATTTTGAGTAACTTATGCATGTTGAAACACATTGACAATTTGTTGCAATTAAGTTCTACAGATTCATTGCTAAATGCATCGATATATTTTCGCATAATATGCAGGTATCATAGACATATTGAAATACATTGCAGTTATCGTATGCATGTCGTTTACATGTATACGGAAAGAAAGAAGACCTATAATGGTACCCTGAGTGAGCCATTGTTAACAGTGAAGCCAATCAGAAAGACATTATTTACTTTAAATCTGAAATCTATGTTTTAAATAGGAGCCTGAGGTTGTTCAGCGATGATGTTTATGAAATGTTGTCCAAAATTTTATCTTGACAAAAATGTGAACATCTGTAATGCTGGGGTTTTCTATATAGCTGCAAGTAGTGTGCACTTTGGTTTCTGCACCACATATCGTAGCACATCTCAACTGCCTTTGATCATATGAGGCTTTTCTTTTCAACTGACATGATTTACCCACAACTTTTTCCACACAGCCACCGAGGAATTCCACCAACTGTAATTGGTCTCACTTTGCAATTTTTTTCTCGAGAGCAAACAGGTTTGTATTGAAGAAGACTGAACAAATGCCATCTGGTACTTTGCCTGCAATTACCAAAATAACGAATTCGGAAAGACGTTCTACTAAATTGTAACCTGTGTGTGATTGATCTTTTTACTGTGGCCACAGAGAACTTGTGGATGAAGCCCGTTTGGACCCCAGCTGGACTAGGTGGAAATGAGTTGATTGCAACCCATGCCATTCTAGAGCTGATTGAGACATGAAAGAATTCATTGGTTGTGCATTTAGCATCTGACTACTACGGTGGATCACCCGATTCAGGTGTGCAAATTGCTAGTGGATAGACGACAGCACCCTTGACATCAGCGTCATCAGCCTTAATGACTTTGAAGTATGAGGAAAAGCATATGATAGTCATTCAGAAAATAATTTCACAGTAATTATGTAGATGAGGTTCTTGATGGAAAGTGAAAATGGGGGGGGGCTTTGGACCTCTGTTTTGCTTTTAATCAGAAAGTTGTATTGCATAGCAAAAGCACCCAATTTTCTAAGTTATCAGAATCAGAAATTACTTTGTTTGGCAAAGGATATAAAATTTGAATTAGTTAGGCAACCACCTCTTTACCCACTCAGTTGAGAATAGAACTTTTGCTACTAAGGATCAAGAAATCAAGGGTGGAATTACTTTCTGACATAAATGATTTTGCACAAGATCCCTCCGTTAAAATATAATTGCTAAGGAAGGTAGGGGCATTGGAGATTGTCAATTGAGTGAGACCCGCCGCTGCAAAAATATTCTTCAAATGATCTCCTGTGGGACTGCTACATTCTCGTTCCTGATCTGAAAAAGAACGAAGGAAAGCGCAGCCAAAATAGAATAATTACAAACCGCACGCCTTTTTATCTGAAAGAGCAGGAACATTGGCTGCAAATTAATGCTGGTTCTTTGAATGATACTAGACGTTACTTAAATGTTTTCAACTGCTTAAGAGTTTAAAAATGCAAACAAAGTCTTCAAGATGACGAGCTGCTTTGTGATACACATTGATCTTGAAATAAGTGCTTTCTTTGAAACATTGTGCCCATCTTGATTGGATTTCAGATTCTTAAAAAAACATATTTTATGTCAGCAATATATAATTTGTGCAACATATGTGACTATTTATTAAGACTTGGAATATAGGTGCTTTGAAAGTTGCACACGTGTTAATTTTTTAACCAACTGGCAAAAGTCTGAAAATAATCAACTACTCAAGCAAATTTGCATTACTTGAATCTTTGTGCAAGATGACCCCTTTTGTAAGTGTCGCCCATACGTGAAAAGACATGAAAGAATATGAATCTGTTTTCCTAAGAACACCGAATTTTGCTTATATGTGTAAATAAATTGAAACAATCGACGTGTATTAAAACTTTCTTTATTTAAAACTAAACTCTGTCCCAGTTAATAAGTAAAGGTTTATATCAATAATTGGGGTTTTATTATAGCGTAAATACAATGGTTTTGGCTCGAATTAGATAGTTAAGAATCTTGTACATATTATAAAAAAATGAAAATCAAAACTTGAAATTATACTCGTGTTTATATCATACTACTTTATTTTCCTAAAAAACCGGTTTACTTATTAACTAGGACAGAGTTTAATTGAATCCACGAAAGACGCGAAAGACATCGGGACCCATTCATAAAAATACTAAAACAAGAAGTTTTGTGGATAATAAAGAAAATTTCAGTCTTTGTCAGTTGCAAATAACATTGTATACTAGATTTTTTACTCGTATTTAGAAATTGAGCTGCATAAATTCGTACTATTTGTATTCCAGATTTCTCAAATTTTTGATATATTTTCAAAAATATTGTATTTTAAAGTATATATTAAATACATTAGTTTTTAATGACGCTATTTAGAGAAATTACCAGTTTTTTATAATTTCAAAGTTCTATTTAGAGCAAAATAGCTAAAATTGCATTTCTTAGACAATTAGGTATTTTCAGGTACTCTAAGCTGACCGAGATAATTTTCTTAAGTATGTCAGGTGTTGCAATGTCGCCCTTATGCTTAGCAACATTTGAATTTGCTCTGTCTATTTTGAGAAGAAGAAACTATATTTTGTACTAAATTAAATAGTTATAGTCAGCGTTAATAAATTTGAAACCTCACCACTTATATTCGAACAATTCAGGATTTATATAATTGTGTTATCTTAGTTTTAAAGCTTTTTAGAGACTTGGCTTTCTTAATTTCTGTAGGCAATTCATTCCATTGACGGATTGAAGTATTGATAAAAGAATTTTGCATTTTTTTTCTTCAATTTTGCTTATAACTAAGGTGCTCTTACTTTGAAAATTTGTAGTTTTAAAATTAGGGAAATTTTTTGAATTGTAAGGCGCGATTTTTTTTTTAAAATTTTGTAGAACGTACATAAAGTTGTTTTATAAATGGTCATTATTGGCTTCGAAAAGTTTTCTTTGAATTCATCGCAAACTGATCGTTTTTTCCTCATGCAGCCCAATGTAATATTAATTGCCCAGTTTGTTTGTATTTCACATTTTCTGAGATACTGTGTATCAATTCCTGTATATAATATGCAAGCATAATTTAGATGAGAGAAATAGTCTCTATCAATTATAAATCTGAATCGAATATTTTTGTATCCATGATTAATTTTATAAATTTAGTGTTAATAGTAACTAAATAATTTGATTTTGTAAATGTGTAGATGATTTTGAATGATTGTAATTATAATTTTGTATATTATTTAAAATTAATTGATAGTTTTAGACTTAGTCGTGAGTTGCCACAAAGTCCCTTTTGCTAATATTTTGTGGGTCCTAATTCTAACCAACATAAACGACATAAAAATATGAGACATTTAACATATATTTCCTAAGTTCTAATATTATTAGTAGAATTATTTTCACATCCAGTACACATTTTGGCATTATCGTCATTGCAAACTGAAATGCAGCACTGCAAATAATTTATTACATTCTCAATTTCCCATCAAAAGTAATGATGTCATTGAAAACAACATCTTTAGGCACTTTGTATCTAAAAAGCGCAACAATATCTTGAGCTGATTCCAATACGTCATACTTATTTTATTGAGGATCATCACATCGAAGACAATTTTTGATTTAGGCACAATGTTAATGGGACTTATTGCTCTAAGAATTTGGTTTCTATCTCGCAGAAACCTATGTTGAACTTTGAAGGCTTCATCAAGAATGTGAGATCCCACATTGCGTCAATGCTTCAATTTCTAAATTTTTGGCCCACACGTAGATTCGGTCATCTAAATAAAGATCCAAGGAGAATAGCATTGAAAATTTTACATTTTTTAAATGTAAATCAATTCGTAGTTGAAGTCTTGGTGTAAAATATTTTGTAAAAGTCGCCTTGCCGTGACTATTCGTACGTGTGCTTGTATTACCATCATACTCGATCCATTCTGTTCGATTTGCTGATGCAAACATGACAGAACAAAACAGTTACTAGACACAAACAAATAAAGAACTTCTCCAAGTAGAGCATGATTAATACCTTTGGATATGGATTCAGATTGTTAATCATGGTTTTTGCCTTTATCATCCAGATCTAGAATATCACTCAAGCTGTCAGATTCATAAATATAACCCTTATTAATATTCTGAAATAACTAAAGTGCTATGTGCCAAGGCCTACTACATAATAAGGTTGGGGAATTTATGTGATGGTCTCAAAATTATTAGGCTAATGCAATATATGCATTTCGACACCTATACCAGGAACTCGTTACTATAGAGCTTAGCCTTTAGCCCAGTACTTAACCAACGGGGAATCTACTTTCTTAATATATGTAAAGTGCACTTTGAAATAATCAAATTTTATCATGCTATGCATCAACAAATGGATCTTTTTATATTGCATCTTTGTTTAAGCAAATCGCATAAAAGTATCTTCTAAATATAATGGACCAGTTTCAAAAGACATCAGAAATTGCCAATTTTTGGTAGACTATAGCTTGTTAAAGTCTATCCTATTAGTAATTGATAAAAATGCAAAATTTCTGTAACATATTGGACCATAGCGCAAAATCTACGTTACCTGATTGATTATTCAGTTATACAATAAAAGCTGGTTAAGTACTGAGCTGAAATCTAAGCTCTATATAAACCAGTAGGTGTCGAAAAGCATATAATTCATTGGTCTAATCATTTCGAGGCTAGTATGTAAATCTCTGCCGTAATATATAGTAGGCCCTGTATTGGCTGATTAATGTAGAGGTGTAGAAATTTATATAATGCTTAAGACATTGGAAATAGTGTATAGATTTCATGTATTTCAAAATTTAGTGACATAATTGCAGCGATTGCATGTATTAGCAATAATAAATAAGTTATAACAATCTTCATGGGGTGCTTAAGAAGAAAAAGAAATATTTATATTCAGAAATTGTTTGAACAATATAGAATACTGAAAACAATTCTGAAAGCTTCAAGAAAAGAAATACAAAGAAAATATAATAAAACAAAAGGAATATTTACAAATAATAATGATAATTAACTTGGGTTATGGCGATGTTAGTTTCTATTAATAGAGTAATCAGGATTGTAAAATTTAGCACCTCGCCTTTTCAGTCTCTTATATTAAAGTAGTAAAATTATTTTAACATTAATCTTAAATTTTTTATTCTATATATTTGTTTGATATATTTTGATAATTAATGACAGTTGTTCTTAGAAATAAATTTTTCATTATTCGCTTCTTATACCTAATTGGTTCAATTAGCACCCCAAACGTTTGATACGCAGGTTTCGCCTCTCATTATATTGAGCATACAAGTTTCGAAGAAATGATATCTGCAAAACATTTGTCTATAAATTGCGAAAAGCATTATATTGGTTGAAGTCTTCCTTTTCAATAAATATCTATAGGCCTTCAATATTATCATAGGGATATTCAACACCCTAGCCGTTAAATAAAATAATTTTTTACAATTAACAATGATTTTGAAGCAATTCACTATATTTTCAAATGTATTTTCATTCAAGTTTGAGTACTAAAGATTTCTCTGTCGAGTTTTTATCCAATCTTTTCAGTTTTTAATATGGAGTCCTCGAAGACTGATGTGCACAGCATTTTCTAAATGCTTGAAATTAAAGTTAATGAGCGAGCCAGTAAATCTAATTCAAACAATTGCATAATGTGCATCAATACGCAGGCAAAAATTAGTCACTGTTGGTTTGCAAACGATTATTATATACCACAAATATTCCAGGAATTCTGCGAAGAAATAATCATTGTGAGTATAGGCCTCATTAATTATTCTTCTCTAAAATGTCTATCTTTACAATGTATATAAGACATCAAATGAATTCTTTGACTTAAAATCAAAGAAATAACTTATAAAAATATATATAATGATATAGAAACCAAAACACATATTTAAGCTGTATTTAATAAAAATATACAAAACTACAGTGTTGATTTAGAAACAGCAGTAATTATAAAAACTGGAATGAATAAGAAATAGAATTTGATAATTTGATAGATAATTACAATTTAATAGCACCATGTACAAGCTTATCTATCTATACAATTGAAGAAAAAATACTCATAAGTGATTGTACAAAATTCAAACTTAAAACAAGAGTTCGCTTTAAGTTAAAAATCTTTATAAGCAAATTAAATGTACAATTTTGTAAACTCATGGAACAAAAGTAACTTCACAGCGAACTTTTAATCAATTATTACACTTATATGCGTCCAATGATTAACGCATCGACAATTTCATCGCGGTAGACAACCGTTTTCTCATCGCTGCGACATGGAAGCATGAGCAAGGCATTAGCGGAAACCATACTAAGCAGTCGACTGCTCATCTGGCTGCCAGTACCAAGCGCAAGAGGGTAGCC
Source organism: Hofstenia miamia (assembly GCA_900660155.1). Taxonomy (NCBI): domain Eukaryota; kingdom Metazoa; phylum Xenacoelomorpha; order Acoela; family Hofsteniidae; genus Hofstenia; species Hofstenia miamia. The sequence continues at coordinate 119,001 of CABFPE010000931.1, read as the reverse complement.
ATCGTCAGGAGTCCAAGTGAGAGTTCCACGATAAAATTCAGGCCTAGGATCCAACTTAATATCCTCTGTTACCTAAAGTACATCCTTATGAATCGGAATTGAAAGCAAAAGAAGATTAAATTGATATTTGCCACGTACACAAGCGCTATGCGGTATTATCTAAGTTGTGCATTGAAGTTGAGCAGCCTGGGAATTAGTGCTGACCATTTAAATGAAATGGTTTAAAACAGATTCAAACGTCGTTTGTATCAGCCGTTTGTTGAAATTCAGCAATCAATTTCACGATTTCGTTTAAACATGTATTTGACTGGCTATATTTAAACGGCAAATTGAAGACAGCTACAATGCAGTCAACAGCCAATAAAAATCATATTGAAATTTAACCTAGAGTAGGCGGCTGGATGGTGCTTATGTACCATAGAATTTATGTTTTGGAAAAATGTAAACTTATTTTCACATTATGCGCAAAATTTTTTTATGAAACTTCAAGATTGACATCTTAATTTTAAAAAAGCTTACTACACCTTCAAGTCAATACTGTGTGAGACCTTCAAATATAGATATAAAATACATTTGATTTTATATAATTATAATCTATATATATATAATAATTCTGAATTCATATAATGAGGGTAATTCTATCTTAGAACATTAATAGAAGAAATTTTACTATTGGAAATCTGATGTCATTGAAATGATTATTAATTATATAAATTAAAGAAATTAATATTGAGTGTATTTTAAGAATTTGTGAAATGTTGTTGTAATTTTACTATAAAGTTATTCAAAGTCACATGCAGTTTTGATTTTATATTATTGATATAACGTGTTTCACTCTGAAGTGATACTTCCAAGTGAAACGGCTCTCTGTTTTCTTGATATACTTGGAATTATTTCTAATTTATTATAATAAATCTCTAAGATGTTCAGGTTTTGAAGACACCAATACTGGTGTGCAATGTCGCATAGAAAACTGGCCTCATCTGGAAAATTATCTAGATAAATCTTGCTGCAAAGAAACAGGTTAAGAATTATTTGCTGAAAGTACTCAACTTCCACAGCTCAAAATAGTTGCATGATACTGGCTCAGAACTTTGACATTGCCTAAAGCTGCCATCTTATCTAACAGAAACAGGACTTTAATAGATACTATCTGAAATAAACTTATTGTGTTGGAACTTACTGTTTGTCTAACACTTATAGTTGAATGCAGTTTGTATATTCAAATTTGTTTAAACTTTCGTTTAAATTAAAATTTCATAGTTTAATTGAATTTAAATGCGATGAATAACTGGAAAAAACAATTTATTTTAGTTGAAGCCTAACACAAAAACTTAAGGCTTCATTTGAAGCAAATTTCACTAAAATAATGTGTAGGGGAAAGTGGTAACTGACCGAATCGGGGTAAAAAGGAATTAACAAAATCAACCGTATTATGTCAGCGAAAAAGGATTTAAACGTATTATAAGAGGTTTCTTGCAGAGCACACGTCAGTTAGCAAGAAAACAACGTGCCCGTTTTCAAAATAATTGAATTTTGGATTGTGTGGGAGACATATGGGAATGCTGATGATGCGCGAGAAAAAACCATCTACCGCTTCCCGCTCTGCTATAAATGGGCACTTCGCATGGTTCTAAATAGTTATACAGATACAGTACTGGAAATATGTAACCGACCACCTTGCTATTTTGAATAAATAATGAACATTCATTGGATAGCGTGTCTAAGGTTATAACTAAGTGCTACTTTGATTGAGAAAGTAAAATCTGTATGTCTAATACCATAAAATATGCAAAATAATTGGCTATTAATTTTTAATCAAAATTAGTA